>JAQBSW010003194.1:0-87559 GCA_029291075.1 Eudiplozoon nipponicum
TTTATGCTGGTGGATCCTACCAGATACGGTGAAATATCCAGCGCCCAGGGAGGCCTTGAAGAGAGACTTCAGGCTCTTCAAAGTTCGGCCATAATGACAAACAAAGTGGCAGCTGCATCTCCACGCATGGGTCCAGTTACAACATCTGGCAGGAGTAACATACCGTACTGGAATTCTTCGCGGTACAATAATCACTTCCGCGACAGAAGGCAACACCCAGTGGCCTGGTAGCAAAGTCAGTATATAAGGACTCCAGCTCCGACGAATACGACGTATAAGCGTCAGCAAAACCCATGTAGTGTTCCTCGAGAACGGCCAGTGCAGTGGGGTAACAGGGTTTACTATATCACAAATAAAGGTGGACGAGGGCAGGGCACAAATATTAATCATTTTGTGGCTCCGACGGTTAGATCGAATGAAGACCAGCAGAACAAACAAAAAAGTGGTTCAAACCAGATTGGTTTTGAAAAAAAGGAAATGTGGGAAAAATTGCCAAATGTAAGAATTTTCATTAAAGTTAAATTTTTAGAACTCTTCAACGGACAGCCAGTAAAAATGCAATTGGATACTGGAGCTGATGTGTCGGTACTACCATTGACTTGGCCATTGAACAATGTAAAACCTACGAAAGCAAGTTTATGTCAGGCATCGGGCGCATCGATGGTGGCTGTGGGCGAGTGGGACACGAAGTTGTTAATAAATGAAAATGTCTATTATATGTCTTTTGTTGTTTCGAATACGCAAACGCTCTTATTGGGACTTGATTTCATTAGAAAATGGGTTAAGACGATAGACTGTCAAAATAAACGTGTATGCCTATCGCGGCCTGAGGGAATAAGTTCAATAAATTCAATATGTACCCCTAAAATGCAGGAGGAGACCAGTTGTCTGCCTGGGTGGTGGAAGAATCTTCTAAACCAATATAACATTATATTCCAACTGCTTGATTGCAGCGAATGTCCAGGGCCGACGGTCGACCAGTTTAAGCTATGGCTAGAACTAAATGAAGGTTACGAACCACCAAAAGTATATGGTGCTCCTCCAAAGAAATTAGCAGCAGCGACTCGAGCAACCCAAGAAATGATAGATGCCGGCGTTCTTGAACCGTCATCATCTGTTTTTCGTGCTCCGATGGTTTATGTTACGAAAAAGGAGGGTTCGCTCCGACCGGCGGCTGATTTTAGGCAATTGAACTCAGTAACTAAACCGGACCCGTATCCCATGCCGGCTCTGCGTGATCTGTTCTTACAGCTAGCGGGAGGCAAATGGTTCGCCGTGCTTGATCTTAAACAGGGATTTTGGCAAATAGGCGTGCGGTCCGAAGACCGATGGAAGTTAGCGGTACAAGTACCCCAAGGTCATTTCCAATTCACCCGGGTACCATTTGGCCTTACAAATGCACCGAAAGTGTTCCAGAGAATGATGGACTCATTCCTGTCTGACTTAACTTGTACAATAGCTTACGTAGACGATGTTATTACATGGGCCACTAATGAACGCGAATTACGTGTTAGGCTGCAGAAGATGTTGGCCAAAGCTGTAGAATGGCGATTACATTTTAATCCAGAAAAGGTTCAGATAGGTCAAGAAGTGCGGTTCTTGGGGCACTTAGTCTCAGCGGACGGATGCATGCCGTTAGATTCGAATGTACAACCTATCAGGGATTATCCGGTGCCTACTACTAGAAAACAATTGCGCCGGTTTATTGGTATGGTGAATTTCTATAGACCATACCTCGCAGGGATGGCGGTTACGCAACAGCCCTTATCTCAGTTAACTAGTGCCAAGATACCATTTCGTTGGACGGAGGAGGCTCAACAAGCGTTTGTACTATGCAAGCAGAAATTAATAGAGGCAACTATTTTGACTTTCCCGGTAGGTAATATGTCAATTGTTACAGGCGCGTCAGATATTGGGATAGGAGCGGTGTTACAAGCTGACGGACGTCCTGCGCAATATATAAGTCGCACACTCACTAAGGCGGAACAGAACTATACAGTCACAGAAAAAGAATTACTTGCCGTACAATGGGCGCTGCGGAAGTTTAGATATTTTGTCATCGGGGGACACGTGGACGTCTTTACCGACCACAAAGCGCTAGTGCATTGGAGATCACTATGTATTGAGAAGAAACGAGTACATCGAGCCATTGAAGAACTAGAAGAGTACGATATATCAATTCATCATAGAGCAGGAATCGAGAATGCGGCGGCCGATGCGCTCAGCAGAATTTCCGCTGTGCGGGTTTCGCCGCTTATAAAAGTCTCTGAAGAACAGGGAAGAGATGCTACATGTCAGGAAATAGTCAATCAATTAAAAAACGGCACAGTGGTGTCTGCACCATATAAAACGTTGAGCCTACAGAACGGCCCTATGTCTGGTGCGCGAAGGCAAGGACAAGCACTGCAGGCTGTCAATGGTGGGCCGTATCGCGTGGCAGAGGGTGGACTCAGAGCACAATACTGTCCTTTTGTTAGCATGCCCGATCGACCACGAGCTGTTGCCTGGATCGTTTAAGCAGAGTGAGCCAAAGCCGATTCCTGAGGGGGGAAGATGTGGCAATAGCCACCTTTAAGACAAATAATGAACAAAGGGTCTTATCTAGGGCAGACATTATTTCAACAGAAATTCCTCGCAGAAGCGCCCGTATAAGAATGAAGCAGTCAGCCCAATGATAAAAGCAGACTTCGAGCCGAAGTGAACATAAATTAAATAATATGTGTAAATTTGTTTTATTAAATCGATGCTCGTTGTGCGAGCAAAATTCTATATATAATTGAGTAAAAATAAAGCATGTGTGGTACATTTAAAATGGCTTCTGATGGGTTGGAAACGTTGATTCAGGCATTGACTTCTCAAATGAATAATTTAACTGCAGAATTAGGCATAATTAAGTCTCGTCTGGACGATACGCTAATAATAAACACTGGCGACATACATGTACGTGGACCATCCAACATAGGTGGACATAACAATCATCATCAGCGTACAACGGCAACTTGACTTGCGCGGATCAAATCGCATTGCATATATATGGAAGGCAAAATTAGATATCCGCTTTTACATCTAGTAATCATGCGTACATTGTACTCGACTGGGAATGCCGCATACTTAATTTGGTGAATTGTTACCACCACCCGCGCAATCAATTATTGTTTAATTTTATTGCCTATATATTAATTTGTGACAAAATCTGCAATCAGTTAGTGTTCATGACTGTTTAGAAATTTTGCAGCCGACATTCTCAGTCAAGTACAATGTATGCGAGACTACTTGAGGTGAGAACCGAATATCAATTTTGCTTTCCATATATATGCAATGCGATTTGATCCTCGCTCGATATGAGTTGTCAAATTTCGCGATAATCATGAAATCATTTAATTCAAAATATATCAATTAGATACTGTTTGTGGTGGAGAATTAACATATATGCAAGTATGTATTAGATTTTGCGAATCTAGCAAGAAATTAATTCAGTTGTGACCGGAATGATAAACTAAAAACAGCATGAGCAGAAACTATTATCACCTGCGCATTCGTTTTGTGCTTACTGGAGACTCATCTTTAAATATTAACAATATTGCGACCATATCTTATCATTTATTCTTGCGAAAATTTAATATAATTTGTCATTATCACGTGTCTCGGTAGTTTCTTAATCTGATAACCGTGTTCAACTAACTAAGTAGCATTTCAATCTGTTAGATGAGCTAATTAAGGCGTCATCAGTTTTAATCTTCGAAGGATTATCCGAGATTTGTCCTTTTGCACTACTTACAAAAGGATTTCGTTTTATTGCGTTTTCTCACACCTGGATATTACAATGCACTCATTTGTAACTGCTGACACGTTGCATCATGTCCTTTCTTTGAACGAATATTTTTGCCAAAACAAAATGTTTGATGGCAATGATTAGCAAAAAAATTAAATTAACAGCGTCAAGAAGACGCAAGCGACAGGCGATTTGTAGTCACAAAGCCAACGAAGTCAAAGTTGAGAATTATCTTTTGCATCTTTCCATTTTTCTAAATTTGGTCAAAACCTAGTTTGCTTTTGGCAGAAATCTGCGTGTTAGTCCGTCTGTCAACGCATAATTAGAAAAATCAAACTCTTTGAATTTTGGCCTATGCACACAGATAGACATCGCAGTGTCAGTGAAACAGGTAGATTTTTAAAATGGCATTTTAACGCATTCCACAGGTGTAGGAAAAACTAAAGTTAAATCATCCATACATTATATTTGAACACATTCATAAATATTTCGATAGTGAGAATTAACAAAACTTACAAAAGGAATATAAACAGTTGCTTATAAATTTATAATAATACTAATTCAAATTTCACAAAATTACACAATTAAAATAATTAGAGTAAAGCTCATTCAGCGCGCCCGAAGAACAGGATTATACTACAACTTTGTTTGCACGTAAAAATGTAGCCATATTAGTTCACTGTTTCAACTTTAAAATGGACCTTCTTCAGAAGCCCAGTCCAACCTATTTCTATGAACTTTTGTCTGGCTGCAAACGTAGCTAGAGCTCACAGTGTTATAGAAATACGTCAATTTAACAAGTAGAAAATTTAAAATCATTTTTAGGGTATAACAATCAATTAACCTTGAAATATCAATATTACATTTTTTAACAGGAAAGTCAACTGATGGAAAATAAAGAGTAAGAGAAGACATAAAAGGAAGTCAACGTTTTGGAAATAAATTATGAAAAATAGTATTTCTACCGTCACGAAAACTAAAATTAAAAAGACACAGTTAAATAATGTGGAATAATTTTCAGTCCGCCAGATTAACGGAATATACTTTTCACCAACGGCCTCCGCTCCTGATATTTTGGTCAATTTAGCCTTCTTTTTCTCACTTTTCTTTGCTCTTTCTTGTGCTGTGTTTTTAACTGCTTTTCTATGATTATCTGTCGCACCAGCTTTTGCGGTCTCTTTCACATTTTCCTCATCAACTTTTTTTGCGACCACTAAAGATTGTATTGACGCATCATTTTTTCCAAGAATCTTTTTATGTGATTTAGTCCGCACGGTCAAATCCTTTTTGGCGTTTTGCTTATTTGATTTTCTCCTTTTTGGAGCAGAATTTTTGCCATTATGGTACGCAGCTGAAATTTTGAACCATTTTGCTGCTTGTTCGTCGCTTTGAGTTACACTTAGTGGCGTTGCCCACCTCACAGACTTTTTTTGAATTCTTCTCACAAGTGTTTGTGCAACATCTTTAGTAGACTCCTCACCAGGTACAATTTGTTCTGCAGCATTTTCATCAACCTGGTACGCACACGATATTTTGGCCAATTTATTTACCAATCCCTTTATTTTCATTGAATTTGATTTCGCGGGTTTGAACTCAGTTTTTCTCCCATTTTCTTCCGCGCCACTCTGTGTGATCTTTCTTGCAGTCTGTTTGTCAATTACCTTTTCACCATTGTATGCTTCATGCTTTATGGCCTGTTTGTCATTTTCATTTGTGGGTCTTTTAACATCCTGTTCGCCAAAATACTGTGTGTTCAATATTAAATTCAAAACGAAAAGTTTAAAAACTTCTACGCTATTATGTGCAAGTGTGACACATGCCATTGCAAATCAAATTAATCGTTTTGTCTTAAACGACCTTTTATATCTTATTTGGTTTGTTTACAGGAAAAATGTAAGCAAATAATACAGACGTTTGCCAAAATTTAGTTTCTTTGTTATGGACATGTAAACAAATTTTTAAATTTATTGGGGTGGAAAGTGTAAATGTAAACAAACCCAACTTAAATAATAGATTGCTGGTGAAGTGAATAATTTAGTTTACATTTCTAAATGTAGTAACAAATATTACCAGTAAGAATTGCGTAACGCATGAAAGAAAACTTGATTTAGGATTTTGATTTGATTCTGTATAAAGTTTTACGGGTCATATAGCAAACGTGTTTAAACAGGAAAGGTGGATTTTCCTAATACAGCATCAAAAAATAATATAGTTCCATGTACAAATTCATTTTGTTATTAATCACAGTTCAAAGCTAGAAACCGGCACTACGCAAAATACTGAGGTCAGCCTCATATAAAGTCTACTGCACTTCAGTGCCAAAACTAACTCATTATAAAAATTATTCAGCACTCCTTTAAAAATTCCAAACATTTATATACTGTTTTTTGCAGAGAAATCACATATATAAAGTTGTGCATTAATTGCAGTTCATCTAAAATCAAATTAGATCAAATGTGAGCAAAAGATAATGCAGTATTTTATAATTTCCTGCATCCACTGTTCACTTGATTATTGGAGTTATTTCGACTTCCTTTATCGGAAATACTTTTCAATGGAAAGCACATCTAACAATCAATTTGACAATAAATATATCAATTGGAAAAATTAATTTAAACTGTCCCATTTCTACATAATGTTAGAGCTCTTAAGCCTAACGGCCTTTCACTAGGCAAATGTATGTCATATTCGTTTGTGCTTCTGTCTGCATACGTATACTCATCAAAATGAAATGACAGTGATTTAATTGTAAATATTTATGACTTATGGGGATAAGGGACGTCACGCTTGTGTAAGAGGTCTAGATTGTTTGAGAATTAGTCTACTTGTGCTCGTGTATACTTTCCCAGTGAAGTTACTGTGATTTAGCAACATCTGGCGATTCACTAGATAATCGTATGCCAAGTCTGTTTGTGTATGTTTGTGGGAGTGTGCTTAAGATTAGGAAATAATGTGTTACACGTGTATCATCCATTCAAGTGAAATTATAATGATAAATTTTATTTCATATTTGCAAACGCCAGACATATTTTTACACTCACTTTCCTAAATGAAGTAATTACGTGTGTCATCCCTGTCAGAAAGAGGCAAGATACTTTGAATAACCGGCGCAAACATTTCACAGTAAATAATTTAGGGTTAGTTAAATTAAATTAGAAAAGGTTACAGTGTTTCTGATTCTCATTCGTGCAATCTTCTCTTCCTACCATTATTGAATGTTGTATTCCAAATTTTACCTAAGGATTTTTCTACGGATGTTTCATTCATGATGTGATTTCTCCATTTCATTTTGTTGGATTCTCTAATTAATCTTGGCGATCTAATAGGCACATAAATTGATATGCGTCTGCAGAAATAAAAAGTAATTGTGTGTTCTTTCTCTACCGCATTGATGATTGCGAATGATGTTGAATCCTCGGTGCTTTGAATGAAATGTAGAAGACAGCCTCGGTTTATCCATTTAGGATGAAACCTGATAATGTTTTCACTATCTTGCCTAAATACAGAATTGCTGATTTATTGTTTGAACACGGTTATTAAGATTGGGAAACTACCAAGATATGTGGCAATAACAAATTTATGCAATTCCTGTTTGAAAATTATAAGAATAAGTTATAATAAGTTATAATCACTATAGAGTTAATATACAAAATTGGAATATATAAACCAAAATATACAGTCATTTGCTTAATTAACGAGTTCATAACAAAGAAAAGAAAATAACACTTAGGTACAGTTTGTTGGGAGCAGAGAAATAAGCCAAAGATAGCAAGGATGAAAGGTAAAATCTAATGATCACTTACGTCCCGCGCTTACTGGCGACTCATCAGGAGAGCCGTACCTCGTTCTATATCCACTGTATATTTAGTCAAGTAATGTAGCGCAATTGGATGATATAATAATCTGTGGGAATGTGGAAATCAGCATTATTAGAGTGTTCTACAAGGCGACTTCAATGCCCACTGTCTATTTATATATATATATATATATATATATATATATATATATATATATATATATATATATATAATCACTTATATGGCAGTTCTTTTGACATGAAATGCAAACGTTTGTACAATATGAAATAAGGAAACATCTCTTTGAAATATTATTATTATCTTTTTTTAGTAGGCAATATTCAAATTTGTTTTATTACACTTTTTTATTTTTATATTAACTTTTTATCCCATTAAAACGCTTTAACCTTGTCCAATTTAAGTTTACTAACTGGGAAATTATATACTGAGAAAATTTTGCGCCCGGGTGTTCATCGTGTCTTGCACCCTCCTTTCACGGATGCCGCTCGAATTTATTTCATTTAGGAAATTAAGTGCAGAAATGGGTGTGACGTATGCAAACAGGAATTGACATATGTCATTTTAGTTAAATTTTAATGAATGATAAACATGCCGCTAAAATATGTAAAACATTATTCTCCGTCTGAAGAACGCGCCCACAAATATACACACACAGACGTGGTATAGGCTTGAATGAAGCTTGTTTTTGCAAACCTGGATTATTTTAAATTACCTGATCGGCGTTTTGACTAACGCAGCTTTCATTGTTCCAGTAGTATTCTTTTCTCGAAATATTTCGGCTTAACTTATCGATGGCCTTCATCAGTCGCAACATACCTCACAAGTTTAACAAAAGAAGCCAATGAAGCAAGCGCGTTATTTCCTCTAGCCATAATATATATACTTCAGACTAGCCTTTCATTAGATATTCGCGTGTCACATGTGTGTGTGCATTGAGCTTGAACTGGAGGTGACGCACGCAATTTGATTGGTTTCTATTTTCCACACTCTCTCTATGTTCAAATATTTCTATCTTGTTTTGCTTTCCAATTTATATATAAAGATATGTTCATGAGTAGATATTTGAGAAGACCATGAGAAAGAAAATTTTCTTATATCTGATAAAATTTCTTTTTGTTTTTGCACACAAGAAGGGAACAATGCATTTTAATAACTTTTATTTTCATCTAAATAATTGAGACTAGAGTGGCAGAATAACAATTTACCATTTTCATGCTTTTACCATTCTTTTTATATACTCAATGTAAAATGACGTAACTGCGATTGCCTTCACACTGTCTGGTGAAGGGAGACCAATAATTCAGAAACACTCGTCATAAAAACATGCCATGAGTGATAAAACTAGACGTCCGAAAGACCAATGCACATGTTAACTTTAAATTAAAACCACTTGGATTGCACTCAAGATAGACTAGTTAATAACAATCATTAACATACCATTAAAAAGGGGCACGCCACGCATATGCATGTGTATGTGTATACATAACTAATAAAAAAATCGTAATAATATAATTGATACATATGTACGTACATCTAAATGAAACTGCAGTCAATAGACATTAATTTACTCTTTGCATGCGCCAGACAATTTATCATTTCTAAATTTTATATTATTAGAATTATCTCAATTGGTAGGGTGGGGGTGAAAGATATAAAATTAGGGTTCACACCACTAAGAGTTATAGAAGTAAAGGAATCTTCAGCTTTTGCGATATCGCTGTAATTTCATTTAGTTGAGCGTACAAAAACAAAACAAATTTGACACACACTTACCTAGTGAAAGGTCAGTTAAGCTTAAGAGATCTAATTATATGTATGAATGGGACAGTCTAAACTAAATTTTCCACTTG
This sequence comes from Eudiplozoon nipponicum, assembly GCA_029291075.1. NCBI lineage: Eukaryota > Metazoa > Platyhelminthes > Monogenea > Mazocraeidea > Diplozoidae > Eudiplozoon > Eudiplozoon nipponicum. Next base: position 9,441 of record JAQBSW010003194.1, read on the forward strand.
ACATACTTATTGCAAAATTGTGTGGGTGATTTGCTTTTCGTTGATAAAACATTCCGAAAGGGCAGTTGAAATATCTATAATAATCAGGTGGATAATGGATGTAAACAACTTATGGCGCCCCACAAGGAAAATGTAATTAATTTATAACCTATCGCGGAACGTGTTTCTTTTAAAGCTTATTTAGGTACTAAATACGATGCTGTGTCAGTGAAACTGAAAAATATGAATCAGCACATAAAAATCAATTAGTAAGGCCGTTGGAATATATTCTTTTTATTGAAATACGCTTAAAGCACTGCGTAATTCATAATTGTTTTAAATTTAAACTGCCATTTAATTTATATGATAAATGAACTGACTATGAACAGGAAGAATACGTTGTTTAGCGATTTATGAAAATGCAAATATGAACTGATTAGAGAAAAAACTAAAATAAGATCTATGGTACTTTCCTTTTTGCACGCGGATGACTTTAACTGTATAGTGGAATTTACTGTTAGCTCACGTAATAGAGAGATTTAAAATGTTTAGGTCAGACATGACAGAAAGTTCGAAAAATTTGGCATCTTTAGACAGACCACAGTTAGGACGTGTGCTGCTGTAACTAATCGAGTGGTAATTAATTCTAAAATAAATCTTAATAAGAATCAATTGAAAGTGCTTAATGGTAGTCTGAGTACAGCGACCAAAACTTAAATGTCACTATCCTGAGCATTATACTGCAGGTAATTGCGAAGTGGAAACAAAAATGCCGGATCGTTCATTGTTATCGCAGTTTCAGAGCGTGATTGGACTAGTTCGCCAGGCAGCCGTAGACATTCGCCAAATCCTATTTCAGCGGAGCTACATTTGATCGTCTCTTGAGGTCTTGTACGCATTGATAGAATACTTTCGTTAAAGCCACAAGCCAATTTTCTTCTGTGCTAGCCTTCAGCGCCACTTTCAGGTCCCGGTGTGGCCTTTCAACGAAACCCTTTGCTCTAGGATTATGACCCGCGGTCACGGAGTGTTTGACACCCTAGTATTTCGGTAGGGCATCGAATTCTTCGCCGAGGAACTGTGCGCCACGATCGGTTAGCACTTCAGTTGGAGCACCAAACCGTGTGAACCAATTAAGCTCTAAAGCATAACTGACACTTTCTTGCTTCATGTTTGGCAGTGGTTTGGCCTCATACCGTCGAGTTGTGCGATCCCATATTGACAGTAGATAGCGTATATTATTCACGGCAGGTAAGGTTTCCAGATCAACGTGTATGTGTTTGCACCGTATTTTGGACACTTGGATGACCTGCGGCGGCGTTTTGGTGTGTCTCGTCACTTTGCTTCTCTGACATTCTAAACATTGTTTTGACCACTTCTTGAAATCTCGCCGCATGCCAGGCCAAAATAAGTTCTGGATAAAATTTCCATGAAGCTTCGCCAGATAGATGGCTCATTGAAAGGTAAACCTCGAAGATCTTGTGACGGAATTTTTCAGGTATAATCGACCGAGGGCCCACGCCAGTTTTTTCACACTGCAGCAGAGTTCCATCATAATCAAGTGTTTTCAGGCGTTTGACATGAAATGTTCGAAGTGTTGGGTCATCTTGCTGTGTTGCCTACAATTCCTGAGTATTTATGGATAAGTGACACATGATAGAGGCACAGAGTACTGCAGGACGGCTCAGGGTGTCTGCGACTATGTTTTCTGACCCTTTGTCGTGAGTGACTTCATATTCATATTCGTGAATTCGATAAAGTTGCGAGTTCACGCGTCGTGAATATAAATACTCTTTTTTTTCTCTGGATATCAGGAGTAGAGGAACATAGGTGTGAAAGTGTAGGATTGACCGGTAGATTGCGAGTAACTCTTAACCTAACGTATCAGATCACGTCTCGCGAGGTTGTAGTTTTTGCGAGAAGAACGCGATAGGTCAGTGTACGCCATTGATGGACTGTTGAATTACTGCGCCTGTGCCAACGTCGGATGCGTCTGTGATCAATTTAAAAGGTTAAGATCAATCAGGTGAATGAAGCATGGTCGCTTTGCATAAAGCCCTTTTGGCGTCCTCGTAAGCCTGCATGTCGTCATTGTTGAGCTGAATCAGTTGTTATTTTTTGACAAAACGGCTTTCTGGCACGAGTTATTTGTGAAAAGTTGCGAGAATCTTGGTAAGGCAAGGTATGAATGAAAAATAGTAGTTCATCTTGCTTTAGAATCGTCGTAACACTCGAACGGTGGTTGGAGGCTGTAGACCTTGAATGGCACGAACCTTAGCAGGTAGAGGTGTTATAACTTTCTTGTAAATTTGATGACCGAGGAATTCAATTGATGTTTGTGCAAAGACACATTTGTTGCCATGAAGCCGGAGGCCATAGTCTGCTTGACGTACGAGTATAATGTTAAAATGCTGCATATGTTTGGACATTAAGTTAGAGAATAACAAATCGTCGTCTAATTAGAGAATTACAAATGGTAGACCATCTAGTATTTCGTCCATAACACGCTGAAATTTTTGAGATGCGTTCTTAAGACCGAAAGGCATATAATGATATGCGTGTGTGCCACCTCTGGTGAATCTGAGTGCAGTTTAAGAAACGAACTCTTTGTCCATTGGTACTTGGTAATAAGCCTTCACTAGGTCGAGTTTTGAGTACACAGCATGACCGAAAGCAGATCTGAGTAGGTCAGCTGGATTTGGCAGGATGTACGAATCCGACTGTGTGCAAGAATTGAGCATATTATAATCCCCGCACACTCTGAATGTTCCGGGTTCACACTTTGGTACAACTACCACAGGCAACACAAATAGTGAGCTGGATCGTGCATAGATGCCCTGTTGGCGTAGCATGGCGAATTCTTGCTCGGCGGCCTTATGCTTGTGTGGTACCAATGGACGTGCTCCTGGAGGATGAGGAAGTGGCTCCGATAATAGGATACAATTAGCTGTGATGCCATGCTTCCGCTTAGGACTGGGCATAAAGGAAATAAACTTGAAAATCTCTTTATGTTGCTTTAGAACATCGTTCAGTTCTGGTACATGAGATACTGGAGGAATTGGCTGTATATATAAGACTGCTTTGGCGCGAGTCGTGTGGTTTAGCGCTGATGATAGCAACTGATTGTCGGCAGTGCGTATCTCTCGAGTCCTTGGACGTATAGTAAGGTCGAAGTGTTCAAGGAAGTCACGTCTAATGATGTTCTTCGTCGTGTTGGCAATAATGAAAGGATATTTGAAACATTGTTTTGAGTTGGAGAACGAGATTGTGTGTACTCGTAACCCGAACGTCTCCATGTTGGAGCCATTGACGCAGTTAAGGCTGCTGGAGTTGACTGGGTTTGTAGGTTCAAAAGGTGACATTTGATCCAGTGTCTTTGAGAAATAATTCGCCAGAAGTTGCGTTACGGATAAGGAAAGATGTTGATAGTGGAAACTGACGAAGGGATTGGTTGTTGGCATTTGGGCTTTTGAAGCATGACTTGACTGGAGCCGTCGCTTTAAAGACAATAGTTTGATTGCGCTCGACCGCGAAAGCAACGTGCTTCGAGCCAGGAGACGACAGGTGGCCGACAATTGTGGGGTGATCAGACTCTACTGCCGCAGAGCAGGCTGACCCCGGCAGTTTTACAAACCCTCCATGGGCGGATCATCCTGATTTGTCGAAGTTGTCCGCGCCCATTTAAACGTCGTGTCTGTGCACGGAAATCTGCTGCCATTTCTGAGGCAATAGCGCGTGGAGTGGCCATAGCGGCGGTGATTCGGACACCACTCCGCCGGTAGCTCTAGTACTGTGTCACGGCCTCCGCATGTCGACCTTATGGTGCTGTTTCGGGACGGTGGTCGACGCTGCTCACGCCTGCTCTGGTTGCGTCTATAGTGGACTGCATCGACCGATGCCGAATTTGGCCCGATGGCAAGGTTCTCGAGCAGGATGAAGAGGCGATCATTGATGACATTAGTTCGGGCTGATGATGATGTAGATTGAGGCTCGGACAGCCGTAAAGTGAGGCAACGTGGCTCTGAGACAGTTGAGCTGTAGTGGTGTTTCCTCTACCACTTGTCTAGACGTGCCGGCAGTAGGTCGTCTTGCACTTCGACGGATTCGCGCAAAAACGTGGTCATTTCTTGGAGTGCCGGAGGAAGCTTCTGAATGAATAGTCGCATCAAGATTTCCTTAGGTAGATTGAATTCAGAGGCTTTCAACTCAATCTCCCTAAATAGCTCGGAAGACGTACGGCTACCTATGGACATATGGCTCATTAATTCTGTGAAGCCTGTCCTCCCTATCTGGTGGCAGACGCTGCTTGGCGGCGTGTTGCAGGGTCTGCCATGGCTGCGAAAATGTTTCTTCAGTATATTGATGATGTAGATCTTTGTGTCTGCGTCTAAAAGACATTGGGATTGTCTCACAATCCCTCAAAAATATTAAGCTCTCGTCTATTATATTGGACACCTTGGCCAATAAAGTAACATGGTTGATCCACTCGTCAAAGTGGTCTGGATCGAAATGACATATCTTATACTGGTTCGTTATGTATTGTCAAGTATAAAGGAATACCAAATAAAATACATAAATCCTCGCTTTGATCGTTATGTTGCATAAATCCACGGCTTGTCACCGGCGTATTGCGCGCAGGTTCGTTTTATTATTAAGCAAAACCCCATTAATAACAAATAAATTTTCAGTTCAAGAAATCTCAATTAAAACTGCTTGAAACTAACAGAGATTGTTGCTAAAACCACAGTTAAGAGAATGTTTATCTAAAACCAGAATTCGTATATGTGACCCTAAGGAAAATTATATTTGTAGAAATTGAGCTTCGTCGGGTTGTAACGCGGAGCCGCGCGTTACAAGGTAAATCCATATTTTCTTTTTAAACACGTTTGATTTATGACACGCAAAACTTTGTACACAATCAAATCAAAATCCTCAATCAAGTTTTCTTCCTTGCGTTGCGCAATTCTTACTAGTAATATTTGTTAGAACATTTAGAAATGTAAAATAAATTATTCTCTTCACCAACAATCTACTAGTTAAATTGAGTTTTTTACATTTACACTATTTACTCTAATAAAATTAAAATTTTGTTTACATGTCTAAACGAACGAAAGTATTATTTAAAATTTACTTTGCACACCCAATAAGATATAAAATATCATTTGAAGAAACAGACTACACCACAATGGCATATGTATTGATTGAACATAGTATCGAAGAAATTATTAAATCAGACGATTCGAATGTAAAAATATTGAGCAAAAAATATTTTGGCCAACAGGATGTTAAAAGACCGACAAATGAAATTGACCAAAAGGCTGTAATACATGAAGCATGCCATGATGTAAAGGTAATTGACAGACAGACTGCAAAAAAGTTCACAGAGAGTGGCGCGAAAGAAATTGACAGAAAGTCTGAATTAATAGCCGCAAAATCAGATTCAATGGAAATTGAGGAAATGGCAGCTGAATTGTCCAAAATATCATTTGCGTTTGAAGTTGATGAAAATGCTGCAGAACATGCCGAAGAGCAACGGGAGAAGAATGCTTTTAGAAAGGTTTTTATACTCACGGAAAAAACAGATAATGGGACAATTGTTGGATGATATGCGTCGCCAGAATGTAAAGGGGCTACGAAATTACCTTGCGAGGAAACTACAAAACATGTCGCACAATCGCCTGTAAAAAGAATTCATAAAAAGTCTGTGACATGGGCAAAGCCACTTTGTGTAACTGAAAGTGAGGAACAGGCTGAAAATGGTTCAAAATAGATTTTGATCACAAAAATTACAAATATGCGAAGCCCTGAAAAGTGAGGCAATACTGGCTAAATTGTCCAAAATATCAGGAGCGAAGGCCGTTGGTGTAAAATATATTCCATTAATCTGGCGGAATGAAAATCGTTCTACATTATTTAACTGTGTATTCATCTTAATTTACAAAAAATTTGACCATTCTATTATCTTTTCTGTTACTTCATGTTAACCAACATATTCTTTTATTAAAAATATAATATTTATGTTTGAACTGTAGTTTGGTCTAATGCCCACAGAATGATTTCCAAGTTCGACTTTTTCAAATTTGCGTATTTCTTTTATGCTGTGAGCTCTAACTGCGTTTGCAAAGAGATCCCATGCACACTCCTATAATTGTGTGTCTACTAGTGGTTGATGCGCATACTTTTATCGTTGTTAATCGAGTTTATGCCTAAAGTCAAAGACTGCGAGTAGCATCCGGAAATAAATTTCAACTCTTCTTCGGTGTCACTTTAGCTGTGAGCCATCTGCACATTTCAATTTAATGGAGCCGATGAGTTCCTATTGCAATTATTATTGAACTTTGATCATTTTATTTAGGCTGAATTGACATCCAGGTTAGAGAAAGCTTACTATTAACGATCCGCTCTTTAAAGGGGCAGATGAGTACGCTTCCAAACGTAAATGGCACCTTCTTATTTCGAGATCCTAATACTGGATCAAAGATCAATCACTTCAAAACTATAGCTTAAGAAGGACGACCTAGATAAAGTTAGCTAGTAGATATGTAAAAAACTTGAGAAATATGAGTTAAGTGGGAAATATTAGATTCCTTTTGAATGCAACCCTTAATAAAGTTCATTTTACTATTCCATGTGCAAAAAATATAAATTTTATTAGATAAAAGAACTGTTTTATTCTTGTATTCTCTACAAGTATCTAAAAATGAAAATCTCTTTATATGTAAACTGAAAGGAAAACAATCTTTATTTAAAGAATGGCTACCACCACTCACGCAATCAATTATTCTTTAAAAAGGGAGCAACCTTTTGAATTTGTAATCAAAATTCAAGATAAAAACGTTAGAAACAAAATTATGCTATCATTTGAAGTTACGTCTTTGTTAACAAATCTTTCAATTGAATAAACCAGAGCGGTAGAACAAGACATATTACCATATCCGGTGCCATGTCACACTCTACGCAAGCTTACATTATTATACACAAAAGACGTACAGCTTCATTTTAATTGGAGAATCTGTAAACGTGCATGGTGTTGTAATGGGAAGCTCACGCGTATATCCTCCAGACGTTGTATTTAGGATAATTACTAAATGCAATATCGGAAGGGAGTTAGCTAGATTTAAATCTTTACGGATAATCAAACTGCACCCGGATTTATGTGAGCAGAAGAAGCATGTTCAGGCATTAATCGTGAACTAGAGGTAAATCAAGAAATGAATTGGTTGCAACCTTATTTCACACTCCCTCCATGTTTACAATTTTCTATATTGTTTTTGATTTTAAATTTATATATAAAAATATGCCCCTTTGTAGATACTTAAGACTAATATGATAAAGCAACGGTTCTTGCATTCCTGATGCCCGAGGATTTGATTTAGAAAGAATGATACCATCCTCAATCAACTCATCGAATGTGGCCCTCGCTGCCTGTAACTTTTACTTGCCTAAATGCCTGGCTCTGGTGAATATCGGCGTGCCTTTTTGTTTCTATATAGTGTAAATTTTTCAGTATGGATGTACTGATAGGAACAGTAGTGGTCATTTTCATTATCTTTCAAAAACAGTTAACTATTTTACGTACACTTGGACGAGTGGATTTCAATGAGTGCAAAAAAAGGCATTCATTTCAACCAGCATAGTTACGCGCAATTAAATTCGTGACGGGATCTACAAAGACACTTTCTGGGGTGTATATTGGATAAGAGTATACCTTGCAATGCTTGCAAAATAATCTGTCTAATTTTTTATTTGATCAAATTTCAATTTACCGCTGACGAAACTAGATTAATTTCGTTCTTATGTAGGAGGTATTGCGATTTATGTAAGAGGTTTTGCGGTGTAGCTGTTTAGTTAGCGATGCTATGCTATTACTACTTATGTCTGGTAGCTTTCGTCGGAAGAAATTAGTTTCGTGGGCTGTGCTTATGATTAGTCCCCGACCTCTTTCCATTGGGTGATGTGAGAAGGCTAAATCGAATTAGCATACGTGTATTATGCACAAGATTGCAAAGTAAATTAAAATTCACTGTTAGTAAAAATTGACCGTGCACTAGACGGCAACATAATAAAATATTGTCAACGCATGTCAATATCTGGGGACAAAAGCAAAGTCATAGTAAACACCATAAATAAAACCAGAATATCTTAGCAGAACAGATACTGTTTATGTTTAAACAGTTAAAAACACACAAAATTTATAAATCCTGGCTTTGAACGTTATGGCACATAAATACACCTCATGTTACCTGTGTATTACAGGCGGGTGTGTATTATTATTAAACAAAGACCTATTATTTACAAATAAAATTGAAGCTCAAGAAATCTCAATTAAAACTGCTTGAAACCAACAGCGATTGTTGCTAAAATCAAAGTTAAGAAAATTATTGTCTAAAACCATAATTCGTATATTTGACCCTAAGGAAAACCGAATATGATGAAATTGATACTCGTAGGGTTGTAACGCGGAGCCGCGTGTTCCACTAACACTGCGACAACTCTGATTTAAATGTTTAGAAAAGTGGTACAGTATATGTACGAATTTTATTTCAGCTATTCGTATACATTTCTAACTTGAAGTGAAAAAGAAATTATGCATGGAACTATAAATTTTTGTAAAATGTATGCACAACACAGTTTAAGAAGGCCATTTTTTCGCCAGAACTCAACTCGATTTTAATATCTGTTAGGTACACAATATTTTTAAAAATCAGGAAGCTGAAAATCTTAATTATTAGACACACTCAAATGCGGGTTGTATATACAAACATCAATTGTGTATTAGACACTCGAGAAGTTATTGCTTCTCTAATTCTTAGAATAGATATTTCAAAGTAAAATATGCACTGCTAATTGTTTACCATGACGTGAAATTCTACTATATCATGAAGTCAACTCAAGCGCTATTTCTTCATCACAATATTTCGTATCACGCAATTTCAGATAGGTAGAAACTGTTAAAGTACCAAGTAATGTACTTTATTGATCAAACTGAAAATATCAGGAAAACTTTAGCTAAGTAACTCACATTCAATACCTGGATAGACATATTTTTCCAACGAATTAAGCAATTGTGATTGCTAGATCTTGTGTGTGAGCATGATGTCAATGTAACTAAAGTTTGCAAAAAAATCCCCCCCCCAGAATGCCTAACGGATTGATTCTAATAATTTAGACTTGCGCTCAAAAATGTAAGAGTCCTCATGCTAACAGGAATGACGGAATTTCCAAATGTTGCAAACCACGAATCAAATTTGTGGTTTGGACATCTCTGTTTCTGTGTGGTACGTTTGAATGGTTTTAGACCAATTAAGTAATAAACTGCTTAATTATTCAAAATGAACTATCTAGTTTCACTAAATGATCAAAAAGGCCTTTACTGTCTCACTTCAAATAGAGTTTAATTAATGTAAAACTTAGATTGCCTACGACAAGAACAGTGTTTAAATCCACTGTCTTCAACTTTAATCCGGATAATTCGGTTACATGTTTATGAACCCTTTTGTAACGGACAGCTGATACCACAAAACTGTTTGACATACATTAAATAAAGTGGAAAATTTGGTTTTATCTATTTCATTTACACTTACTGGTGCATCACTTAAGCATAAATGTCTTTTCACTAGGCACGTGTGCTTCATGTATGTATTTGTGTATAGCTGCACGTTTACACGCAACGTAGTGAAATTACCGTGATCAAATGGCACTCGCTGATGATTCTCTAAATAAGCGTACGACATAGATCAGTTTGTGTGTGAAATAGTGATTTTGTGATTGCGTTTATTCGGATCTGAGAGGTAACTAGGTACATATAATTTGCTGAACGTGTATTACTCATCAAAGTAAAACTAACCTGATAAATATAAATTACATTTTGCGCACGTCTGACCTATTTTCTACAGTTAATTTCTTTAATGAAAAATTTACGACGGGCATCCAAGTAAGAAACGGGTTAATATTGTGCGAACATAAATTTCGAAATATTTCACGATAAATAATAAACAATTAGTAAAACAAAAATTAATAATGAATCGTTAGAAGGTGTCATTATATCACTGTAATTTCACTTAGATTAGTGTACACATCAAGAAGCACACACACTCATATATGACACTCTTATTCAGTCACAAGTCAGTTACGATTAATAGACCTAACAATGTGTACAAATGAAACAGTTTAATTTTAACTTTTCATTTTAATTCATATTTGTCAAATTGTTTGTTGGATGAGCTTTTAGTTGAAAATAGCTTACGAAGCAGAAAGTCGAAATATCGGAAGTAAAATTAAAAAAGTGCAATCAAACATCATGTTGGGAAAAAACAAGGTCTTTATAATTCATTTACTCTCTGGCGCGCAATATGTTTCGCATAAAGTATGCAAATAATAAGTAATCACTGAGAGCGATATTGATTAATCGTTACAGGAATTCATATAGATTTAGTGCGCGATAAAATAGCAGGCTAATTGAATATAATTTGTGTGACGGAGTGGGTATACGTGCGAAAATATTGTCTGTGTTAGAACTTAATTTAGATTTATTATTTTTTCGTACCAACCATTTACATATAAAAATGTAGTATAAAGGCCTTACAAAAGTGAAGCGAGAGAGTGAGTTTTGTATAGCATGAATCTTCGATATGCACGTTTTTGCACGGCCTCTTCTTAGGGCAATTTTGATTTATACTACTATAAAACCACATATTTAGTATGATGGTCAAGTTTATTAGTGGTTACTTAGTTAAGGTCAGAATAGTACTCATTTTTTATTAGTCATGTCATTTTTCTAGAACCACGCTTTTGCGCAGTTGAAGCGGCATCACGATCCCATAAGCAAGATCAATATGTAATGCTCAATCTGAACGAGGATGAGGACCAGAATGAAGTCCTTAGGGTAAATGCAATCATCAAGGAGTCATCAGAAGCGTAAATAATAAAATGCTACACAGTTGGATAGAAGCTGGACCGCAAAAATCCTAGTGTAACCGAGCTCATTAAAAGACCGCGAAACAAGCAAAATAAAGACGAAAAATGAAAAGGATTTCTAACAGGTTCAATGGAAGAGATGAAAGATTCGTCTAGTGAAAGCTGGCAGAAGCAAAGAGAACCCAAACGGCAATTAGAAAAGTAAATCAAACTTAACGTGAGACGACAAAAAGTATGTAACAAACGCAAGTATAGTATCCTCAATAACTGCGCGATCTATGAAAACATTACTTCAAAATTGTGTCAACAGAATGGAAAAGAGCGAAATTATGGATGAAAGACTGAAACGATCTTAAAAAGCCAAATCGACTGACCTAATAGGCAATAGCAAAATGGAAGATAAGTGTATAGATATTAGTATTATATGCAAATTTAAGAAATAAAAAACACAAAATGGTCATACTAAATAACTTTATAATGAACATTACATTTGATTTGATCCTTTTAATTGAAACATGGTAACACGACGATATAAATGATCATTCATTTTAAATGTCTGGATAGATCATTGAATAAACGTGACAGACGAGTTTTTATCTACTGTAAATCCGTGTTCGAAAGGTCGTTCAACCACCACGAATATACTATCCATGTGGAATTATATCATTGCTTTGAATGAGTAAAATATGGATGGACTAATTGTCTACATTGATACATCACAACCGTTTGACTGCACATTTTTTATGCAATTTTGAAGATAATGGTTTCATTAGGGGTCAAATCGTTTATTCAAAAGCAGCAGAACTATTATCTATATGACTAAACTATGGTAATTCAAGTTAATGATACACAATAAAACTCCAAAATTAAATCAAGGACCTAGGCCGAATAATCGGATTTTCGGCTTCTGATGAATCTAAGCATTTTATTTTTTTAAATTTATATACATATGTATACAATAGATGGTTGAATATTTATGTCAATAATAGTCAATCTATTTGGCTGCGCGTCAAACACGGAATATTTCATTTTTCGAGCTTGGAACTGGTGTATATTTTTATGACTAATTTTGCTTTCAATATATATTCGATGCGGTTAAATCCTCGGTAGTCAGTTTTTCGTCGTACTCTGATGATTATCATCGAAGGTCCAAACACGTCAGTGCATTGCGATTGGCTGTATTTTTGCTATTTTGTTCGACGACTTGTCTTGTACAAGGGACTGGTGCTTACTTCAATCCCGCAAAGCTGATTTAAAGAATTGTTACCACCAACCGTGCAATTAATTGATTGTATTGCTTATATATATATATATATATATATATATATATATATATATATATATATATATATATATGACAAAAGCTACAAACAGCTAATGTTCGTAAGTATGTATTAGGTTTTGCGAACCTAGTCAAATCGAGGAAGCGCAAGGATCGGATCCCTTTACATTAGTTTTGTCCAAAAGGCCAGGATATGTCCGTAAGCTCATAAGTGGTAAGTGGTTGTTATGCGAAACGTCAACCACGACCATATGTTTCGTTGGAATTACGGGCCAAGATTATCCAAGTGTCACATGACATGGGTCATACATTCGATTGATCAACGATAGATACGTATGGCCGCACATGTCTAAAGACATACGGGTATGGGTAAGAGCCTGTGCCAAGTGTCAAACGTGTAAGGTGTGGAGATATACCAAAACCGAGATAAAGAACATTGGAATACCAATCGGACGGTTCAGACACGTACACATGGACATTGTCGATGTGACCTAGCAGATGTGAATGGAAAAATAAGCATATCAGACTCTACTGTAGATTTTAGGACTTCAAGCGACCTGGCATTTATGGGGCTCTCAGACTCGAATAGGTTAGAGGCCTTTACACGACGACTGTTAAATTTCTATGGGATTAGTGTTTACTTCAAGCTCGCAATCAACGATTGTTTAGTTATGTGTTGAATGCTGAAAATAGATCATTTATGTGACTGAATAAAAATTGTGCAACCGATATTTCCATTCAAGTGCAAGAGACTACTAGACATGAGAGCCGCATATATAATTTTGCTTTCTATAAATATGTTTTGCGGTTTGATCCTTGCTAATCAGTTTGCCGTCGTACCATGAGGATGATCAGGAAAGGACGGTAGTCTTTCTATTTTGATCCATGACTGCTTAAATACAATGAGAATAATGTTAACTTCAAGTACGCAAACTTGATTTAAAGAATTGTTACCACCAACCGGCATTCGATGATTATTCAATAAATATATATATATATATATATATATATATATATATATATATATATATATATATATATATACTTTATGATGTCCATTCCTTTTTAATTAAACATTATTCTTATAATTAGGAAAACACAAATAACAAAGTGGATAAAGGCCACTTATTTCGTGAATACTAATCATCTCTTAATCAATCATACATTTTTAAACATTTTGGGTTTTCAATTGATTATGCTAGTGGTAACAAATCTGACTCGTTTTTACTTCTGTTTCTTGTTTTGGCTAGTTGGTAAGTGTGTATGCGTTTGTGTTTGTGTGTATGCGTGTTTGAATGTAAAGGTCATTCTCGCAGTATTGCAAACTGATGTCTGAGATCTGGTCATTATTGTTAAGATGGCTTGAGAATTAAACATTTGTGCGCAATTTTCACTGTAACATGTTCGAGTGCTATTTTTTTCAGTGTAGTTGACCGTTTAACCTGATTGCGCAAATTTATAATTTCCACATGGTAACAGCGCCAGTGTGGATTGCAATGTTAAACGCTCATTTTGTTTGGAAACTTCTGTCAGTGTATGCGCCTCTGTTATTTCCACTTCAGTTTGTTGCCAATACGATTGTATGTTTGTTGATTCTAGTCGAGGTCCTGTTTGTTCTTGACTGGATACTAGTAGATGGTTGTTGAATTTTGTTATTCTTGGCAAGTCGATTAGAATATCATGTTGATGAAACTTTTGAATATTAAGGTCAAGTGCTTGTTGTCTTATATAAAGAGCTTCATAAATAAATAATAATTTTTCTGATATTGCTATATGTAGAATTGTGAAATTGGTCGAATTGATAGGGTGCCCTGTTGCCAATATATGATCGGAAATATATGAATTTCCTGAAGGTGCCAAGCCTTTGTTAATCAATTTCTGTGCCAAATGTTGCTGGATTCTGCTTATCAATTGCTACTTCGTACGTCCGATATATGTGATACCGCACATACATGAGAATTTGTAGACTATGAATGATTTGGTGAGAATTGGCAATTGATATTTGGCATCCAACCTCATGATTCTCTGTGTACTAAATATCACATTAACTTTAACACTGGGAAAGTTCTCCTTAGTTATTATATTCAGCCGCCGTGCAATTATTGAGACTGGAACGTCGCCTCTAAATGGTAAGTTTAGGAAAACCTGCTTGACGGTATCCTCTCTAGTACGAATCTTCTGTAGTCTGGTGTTGACATAAATGAAACGGTCTGGGTAGTTGTTCATTAGCAAAACTTGTGTGACCACATCAAAATGAGTTTTTGATTTCCCTATAGACACCAATGACATCAAAGACCTCATATTAGCATGTACTAAAAAGGTGCAATTTACATTCGAAGGGATATACTACCGCCAGATCAATGGTGTAGCTATAGGAAGTTTCATCGCACCCCTCCTGGCAGATGTATACAAGTATCACCTGGAAAAAACGAGCCTAAAAGGTATAATTTTACCTGTGCGCACTCAACAAAAGCTATGTAGACGATATCTTGTTGTTCATCTCAGAAGCAGCAGACCCTTCCGAAATCTTTAAACAAGCAAATGGAGCCGATCCAGACATCAAATTCACTCTCGAGGTAGAGAAAGACGACAGTTTTCCATAGAGGCGACGTATCAGCATCAATAATTGCACGGCGGCGGAATAGAATAACTAAGGAGAATTTTCCCAGTGTTAAAGTTAATATGACATTTAGTACACAGAGTATCATGAGGTTAGATGCCAAAGATCAATTGCCAATTCTCTCCAAATCATTCATAGTCTACAAATTCTCATTTATGTGCGGTAGCACATATATCGGACGTATGAAGAAGCAATTGATAAGCAGAATCGAGCAACATTTGCCACAGAAATTGATTAACAAAGGCTTGGCACCGTCAGGAAAATCAGGTATTTCCGATCATATAATTGGCAACGGGGCACCTTGTCAATTCGACCAATTTCACAATTCTACATAAAGCAAAATCAGAAAAATTATTATTTATTTATGAATCCGTTTATTTAAAACAACAAGCACCTGACCCTTATATTCAAAAGTTTCATCAACATGATATTCTAATCGACTGGCCAGGAATAACAAAATTCAACAACAATCTACTATTATCCAGTCAAGAACAAACAGGCCATCGACTAGAATCAACAAACATACAATCGGATTGGCAACAAACTGAAATGGAAATAACAGAGGCGCATACGGTGACAGAAGTTTCCAAACAATATGAGCTTTTAACACTGCAATCCACACTGGCGCTGTTACCATGTGGAAATTATAAATTTTGCAACCAGGTGAAACGATCAACTACACTGAGAAAAATAGCACTCGTACATGTAACAGTGTACAATGCGCACAAATGGTTAAGTCTCAAGCCATCAAAACTATAATAACCAGATCTCAGACATCACTTTGCAATACTGCGAGAATGACCTTTACATGCAAAAACGCATACACATAAACACAAACGCATACACACTTACCAACTAGCCAAAACAAGAAACAGAATTAAAAACGAGTCAGATTTGTTACCACTAGCATAATCAATTGAAAACCAAAAATGTATAAATATGTATGATTGTATAAGAGATGATTAGTATTCACGAAATTAATGGCCTTTATCCACTTTGTTATTAATGTGTTCTTTCTTCCTAATTATAAATATACTGTGTAACATTAAAAGGCATGGACATATATATATATATATATATATATATATTTATATATATAAATATGTGTGTATCTGTTTGGGGAGAGGAGCAAACTTTGAACAGTGTCATTGTTCGTGACTGCATGAAAATTGTGCAGCCGACAGTTCCAATCGTGTCAAATGTATGTGACTACATCATATTATGTTCTTAATTACAATCTGAATTTAAATTTCTTTTGTATTTCATTATTATAAAAATGAAATCAGTCATCTGTTCTATTAATAAATTTAAACCACCGTGGCCGACTTATGCAAATATTTATCAAAAATTAAAATATACCTTTCAATAATTTCGTGTATTTATATTGTTTAAATGTGCTTGATTTGAGTTTTTCTCTATATTGTAAAGGGTTATTAATTTGTTCGACATTAATTAACTACTCATATAAAACCAAATTAAATTTTATTTTTAGAAATTTGATGTTATCGCTAGTTTTCTTAAAATAATATTATGTTTAAAAATAATTTTGGAATTTTTTTTGGAATTTTCCTTGTACATTTTTTCGAAGATTTTGACATGTCCTTGGTGATGATAATAGGAGACACTGGTTGATATTTTGAATTGCGTGTTATGATTTGCTGAGTGGTTCTGGCTTGAGACACTTTGCTAATAAAGGATTGAAATTTGTAATCAATTATTTTTCTTAATTCCTAAATGTTGAGTTGTATTGCGCAGTGCTGTCCTCGTTGTGGATTTGATCGCATTTGTCTTGTGCGGAACATTTGATAGCCATCGAAGTTCGGTAAAATCTTGAATCCTGTACATTTACATGTGCACAGATTATTGGCCTTGATTGATGGGTTCTTAATTGCCTCTTCATTTTTAAGCCCTGCATCAGCTGCTTGTCTGAAAATGACATTGTAACAAGATTTTTCACTCTATTGGTCACAGATATTTTAATTGTGCAGATTGCATTAGAGTGTGTCCAACGTTGTCTTGAAGAATACCCCGAAATACTTGAAATTAGTAAAATAATGTTAAGGAGTATTATGGAAATGTTTAAAATTTGTATTTTCTCTACACACGTTATATTTAAAAATGATTTCTACCTACAAGTTAAAGGTGTCCTTTGGTACAACCATTATCGGTCCCAGTCTTTAATATTTACATGGAATATTTGGAAAAAAATCTCTTATTCAGATCTCCCTTCAAACCAAACTTTTATTTAAGATTCTAAGATGACATCTTCTAAATTTGGAATCATACGGATTATGACTTGGAGAATTTTTTGCATTTAGCTAATTAACTGAAATAAGTAAAATTTCCATTGGAAAATAAAAAAAGAAGAATTATCATTTCTAGATGTAAAATAAAATCTAATTGGTCAGACATTAGAGGAAGATATTTATAATATAAGTACTTATTCTGGTATCCTCCTTAATTACAGCTCTAATCACCCGTTTTGGATGAAAATGGGCATTTTAAAATCCATGATAATAGGAAGTCTTTAAATAGTGGATATAAAATATAGGGCAAAAATCTGATGTAATTGAATGAAGTATTCAGAACAAATGGTTATCCGGAAATATTAACTGATAAAATCATAAACAAGACGCTATTGTGATTTAGTGGAAAAATAAGCCAAGAAAAACATGTAAGGGATTTAGACAAGCAAAATGAAGCTAAGCACAGAACTTTGGTTCTACCAGATTCTTGATTTAGTAGAAAAATTAGGACACTAGCAACGCAATACAACATAAGAACAGACAATCAGTTAAAATAGTCAATAGAATCACTCAACACGTCAGGAATTTATGAGATATCTTGTAAAGATTTAAAACTCAGGTAAATAGGTGAAACCATGCGTCCAATAAAGACACGTAGAGGGAAACATAATACTGAATGCAAATATTGACATATACATAGATCAGATCTAGCCAAGCACTCAGTGGAGACAGGTCATCAGATAAACTGGAAGGGCTGTAAACGGATTGCACGATGTAACCGAAATAGATTAACCAGGTTGATTAGGGAATCAATTGAAACAAAATCAGGAATAAACGGCACGAATGTGACACCTGTAGGAAAATCATATATGTTGGAGTAATCGGAGTTAATAATAAATCCAAACTAAGAGACCGCGACTATGAATTTGAAATAGTAAACGGAACAATTTAGATGGATCTAGAAATGGGTAGTTTGGCTATAATTATAGTGGACCGTGTGCTTTCAGGGGACTTTATATGGTTACCTATATGAATTCATATATATATATATATATATATATATAGATATTTGCTTTTAGATAAATTTAATGATGGATGGAAATGAAAATATTTAAACAATATATTTGTTGACCTCACATGGTTACATACATGAATATTTAGATATTCAGATTTGAGTAATCATTGCAGCTCTTACAATTTTGATAATGTGCTACACAGTGTACTTCTATTAAAACAAGGTTATTTTCTCATTAAAGCATATTGGAATCGATGAAGAACAGGTAATGTAATTATGCTGAAGTTATTGCCAAATCTCATCCTAGATCAATTTGTTGTGGTGCAGAGTTGTGTGCCTTTTACATAGTTAAATGAATGCAATATTGTTTACTGTGTAAGCTAATCCGAAATTTTAAGTCGCAATTGGAATCGCTGGAGTAGTCACCTTTTTGAGCCTAATAGACTTGTTAGTAAAGGATAAATAATTAAACTCCAGTGTATACCTTGATCAGCATAGACCAGACGCACACGAACTCACCCAGGCATCTTGGCGTTTTTATAGCTGTCAGTAGATAATAAGAGTAGGACTTCTACATAATAACTGTGAAGTTTAATATCTCCACATATAAAAATTAATCAATTATTATTTTTGGACACTTGAAGTTACTGATGTTTTCTTATAAAATGATGTGTTTAAAAAATATTCTAACATATTTTGTAATTATTTTGTTTAAATTGTTAAAGCATATGGCTTCATTTTTGTTCAACTTAGAAAAACACTTTTAGGCGCTCAAGCTCTACGCTAGCGCAACCAAATCTGTTTTCTTGTATTTTTAATCTATTTATTGAAAAGTATTACAATAAAGTTGTGAAATGCCACGGAAATTTGTTCTCATCTAGTGTATTGTGTAAGATTTCGTATTCATCTATAGGTTAACTTTATTTGCGTTCATTGTTCTAAGGCATTCACTTTCGTAAAGTTATAGCACTGCAGCCAGTAGAGGGGTTTTAACAATTAATTGTTAATATTTTCTATTTTGATTGAAAATGACAGAACATTAAGTATAAAGATAAAAGAAGCATTTAAACGAATGACATAAGATTGTTAGCCTAAAGAAAGGTGTTAAAAAATGAGGAAATCGGTTTTTATACATTTGGTGATCAGTTTAGTAATATTGAGAATGCGAATCTGGCATAAAGGAGGCTTTCATTTGACAGTAACCATAAAGGATCTACAACATATTGCGGTGGTCGACATTTCCCCCGTATAACATTTAAGCAATAAATTATTTTCGGACATTTGAAGTTGCTGCCTCTTTCTCAAACAAAGTAACGCTTTAATTTAACAATAATTGTTTGCGCGGGTGGTGGTAACAATTCTTTAAATCAAGTTTGCGTGCTTGAAGTAAACGCCAATCCTATTGTATTTAACCAGTCGTCGAACAACATAACAAAACTGCCACCAGCCGCAACGCACTGACGCGTTTTGATATTCCATGATCATCATCAGAGTACGATGGCAAACTGACTATCGAGGATCAAAACGCATTTAATATATATAGAAATCAAATTTAGATATACGGCTCTCACCTCTAGCAGTCTCGCATACATTAAACTTGACTGGAAATGTCGGCTGCAAAATTTCTATGCAGTCACGAACATTAACTGCCTGCAGCTTTCGCCAGATATGCATATAGAGGCAATAAAATTTAACAATAATAACAACATTTACAGTCAAGTTCAATGTATGCAACACTGCTAGAGGTGAGAGCCGCATATCTAAATTTGATTTCCATATATATTCAATGCGGTTTGATCCTCGATAGTCAGTTTGCCGTCGTACTCTGATGATGATCATGGAAGGTCGAAACGCGTCAGTGCGTTGCAGCTGGCGGTAGTTTTGTTATGTTGTTCGACGACTGGTTAAATACAATGGGATTGGTGTTTACTTCAAGCTCGCAAACTTGATTTAAAGAATTGTTACCACCACCCGCGCAATCAATTATTGTTAAATTGTATTGCCTATATATGTATATGTGGCGAAAGCTGCAAACAGTTAATGTTCGTGACTGCATAGAAATTGTGCAGCCGACATTTCCAGTCAAGTTCAATGTATGCGAGACTGCTAGAGGTGAGAGTCGCATATCTAAATTTGATTTTCATATATATTCAATGCGGTTTGATCCTCGATAGTCAGTTTGCCGTCGTATTCTGATGACGATCAAGGAAGGTAGAAACGCGTCAGTGCGTTGCGGCTGGCGGCAGTTTTGTTATGTTGTTCGACGATTGGTTAAATACAATGGGATTGGTGTTTACTTCAAGCTCGCAAACTTGATTTAAAGAAAAGAAAAATAACGCTTTTTTAATTTAATTGTTTTTCGAAAATTTTCTTTTTTTAAATTGTCGAAGTTATGTTTTTTGTCTTTGTTGTCCCTAGCAATCATTCCTTTTTATATTTTTGCATTTTCAGGTACGCTATTCCTTAAAGGTGCACTGTGGCAATAAGTGAGACGGTGAGTACTCGCACTCTATTTTAATAAATAGTTATTAATAAATCTGATTTTGGTATAATGAATAACAGAATTAAGTGTGAGAATGCAGAGCAGTTGACTGAAAGACTTAAGAAAGTTAGCCTAAGAGAGGGTGCTGTAAGATATTATTAGTTTAGTGGATCATAGTTTGTGATCATTTTAAATATATTGGAAATACGGATCTGGCATCACAAGGGCTCTCCTATTTTAATGATCAAAGAGACTCTACAAAAGATGACGAATGCGCCAGGATTCAATATATGAAAAGATCCACAAAAAATGAAGAGCACAACAGTCGCAAAAATATTTATAGCAATATAAGTCTCACTACGTATAGATCAGACGTTTACATTAATTTGGATGATGACGTGAATTTTTTCAAAGTAAAATGATTACCTACCCAACAAAATTGATTGACTCGGCCTGGTGATCATTGACAGAAATGTTTGAGACGAACATATCCAGATTTAGGAGATAAATAATGGAGATGGAACTAAATAATTCATTTAGGCTTTCAGTGGAAGTGCTTCAAAAGAGAACTAAGCAAATTTCTGTTTTACTACGACGGGAAAAAATGAGAAGCCAATTTCCATCGGAATTTTATGGCCGACTGCATACAAAATCTATTGGGTTTGATATCTCTCAATAAAATTTTAATAGTACATTTATAGCGGAATTGCCTGCATGATTATGTGCCACTTTGACTATATATGATACATTAGCATTAGTGTTCAAGAAGGTTATAAGATTGGATAAAGTGCGCCGACAACAGGAAACAAAGGTGTGTGATGTAACAGCATACCAGTATCATGAGCAGGAAAGCCCGTCATTCTCAAAAAGATTCTAGGACATAGAGAATGAAATTAGTA
Organism: Eudiplozoon nipponicum; assembly: GCA_029291075.1. NCBI lineage: Eukaryota > Metazoa > Platyhelminthes > Monogenea > Mazocraeidea > Diplozoidae > Eudiplozoon > Eudiplozoon nipponicum. Next base: position 30,881 of record JAQBSW010003194.1, read on the forward strand.
AACTACGGCTGGATATGTGTTTGGTAAAACACCATTTCAAAAGTTTATTTAGAGGTAGATCATATTCACGTGTTTAACGTACGAGTTGCAAGAGCCAAGAAGATGATTCACGTGATAGTGTTCAAATACCATGCGAGTGACGCGTGTCGCCTCATACATATGCCGACGAAGGATTCAACTTTCCGCAGTTGTATGGTTCCCGATGAAACAGGAGCTCTCGTCCATAAGCTTAGCTTAAATCTCCGGAAAACTAGCAAAGCCCCCACTTATAAGAGCCGTAGGAGAGGGTGCGTTTTGCGTGAAAGACTTTAGGGAGTGACAATCATGGTTAGCATGAAATCATCATAATTATGCTCACGAGTTTAAATAGAAATGTGCGCAATGTTTCAGTCAATAAGACTGTTAAATTTCGTTTTGACGGAGATCTCGAGGAAGTTGATGGCCGTAACAGCAACAACTTCGTGTTAACGAATTAACCAAGTGGTTTTAAATTCTTATTTGAAACGGGAGTCGAAATGATTATAAATCGATTCGATGTGGTGGAAATAGATTGCCTCACATTTGTATATCAAATATGGGCTGCCAACAACGGTCCATTAATGGAAAAGCGCATCAAAGAATTTTCAGTTACACTGGAAAAGAAATCGTCGTTTACGAGTAATCTTCTATTAGCTGACATAAAAGATGGATATTTTATCAATTTCAATCTGGTGTTAAATTCAAAGACTCGGACTATTGGACAAGGTACGGAGGCATTAACTTATACAGAGACAAGAACACAATGGTCACGTCATTTTGCCTACCCAAACCCGTTGAAGCTGATAAATTATCGGTAGTAATCGAGAAACAACTGGAAGTTTTTCTACAATCCAATGCCTAGCGAAAAAGGCTGAATAGATTATTAAAACACCATAACGAATTGGTGGCACCATTATCCTATTCGCCTGAGGCTCAACCACTAGCGTAGCATAAGTAACAGATCGCTTACCATGAATTTCATCGATTAAGGAAAGAAGGAATTTGTAGGCATTCAAATTCCAACTTTGTATCTTTAATTGTGGTATATTTTAAACCTGAACCGGGATATTGTAGGGTTTGAGTTTTTATCGACTGTTCAACTCGGCAACGAAAGTTGATACTTGTCCTCTAAAGAACAAAAGTACTTTGCCCATAAATACAAGGGGCTATGAGGTTTACACTAATTTAGATATGCAGAAAGCTTACTATCAATTACCTATAGAAGCAGAGTCTACTGCACTCACCGCAGAGCGATTTCCTGGAGGCAGATTGGACTAATTATTATGCATTGCAATTGGATGGAGGAATGCAAATCTGAAATACCAGCGTCTAACAGGAAAAGATCTTAAGGGATGTCCATTTTCTCAATATAGATTAGAAAACCTCGGGAAGAACACCGTAAGCACTTGGACTCTGTGTTATCTAAGCTGGAACACTATGGATTGGTTGTATAACCAGAGTACAGCACGGTTGGTTGGTCAACCGTGAAGGTTCAAAACTATTTGTAATTTCAGAATTAAAGCTGGCGTCATATTTATACATAACCAACGCAACCATATGACACTATCTGACTCCGTTTTATAAAGGCAAATTTAAAGACATTCGTATGTCTGACAAAAATACATTTTTTAGATAAATAGTACAGAAAATAAGGTAGTTCTAGATCACTGCATTACACAATTTAAACTGGATAGAGCAGGAGACTGAGGAATAATACCATCAAAGTACCAAGATTCGGAGTCAAGATCTGACTCAAAGTTGTGGGAAGAGAATCAAGAATCCTACAAACGCGAATAGGAAATAAAGCCAAACGTTAAACAACGGAAGAAAGAGACCATCACTATATGAAAATTAAACATAGCGAAGTACCAGCATGACATAGAAATATTAGTTCTAGAAGAGTCGTCAAGTAATTGAAGAATGATGACTATTTTTTTATATGAAAGTACATAAATGAAAAGTAACTAATTCTGGATTTTAGAAAATGTGAAGTTACCGCTGGCTCTTTAGACAAAATGATGATGTTTAAAAATATTGAAAGTGGTTTTTTGGATTTTTTGTTTAAATTTTTGATGTTCAGAGAATTTGGTTTCTTGAGATACGCTCATACTTTGTTCTGGTACGTCCATGTCTGTTTTCTTGTATTTGAATATTTTTTGCAAAGTTTGGATAAAAATATTGAATTGTCCATAAATAATTATTTTCTGGTGATATCTTTGGATGGATCTCAAATATATAAAAGGTAAATTGAATGGGTGCTCTGTTGGTAAGGTCTTCAAATTCGTAAAGTTACACTGTGGTAATAAATGAGATGGTGAGCATATGTACTCTGTTTTGATAAATTGTTTGTGATAATTATTAATTAGATATAATAAATTACAGCATTGATTGTGCGGATGTTAAGAATTTGGCCAAAAAACTTAGGAAGGTTAGCCTAATTGTAGGGACTAAAAGAAGTAATCAATTTTGTTCTTTGAAATTTGGGGATCATTCTAGTAATATCGGAAACAAGAATCTAGCATCACAGCTCTACTCTGGTGTGATCAAAGGGCCATGTAACGCTCCGGCTAGAGTGCCGTGCAAATATAATAATAATAAACAAGAATACTGAGGGGTCAGTTACACTCGGGAGCATTCAAACGGGCCAGCAATGCATTCACCGACAAATTCCGTGAGAGTTTTTGAATATTTGCTGAGTGTGCATGTCCAGATATCCTTCTAGACACGGGCCCTTTGTGTCTTTTTCGTTGGATGGTGGCTATTTGAGCACATGCACGTGAACAATTTGAAATTAATTAGCAGGTTTTGTTTATTGCTGTTCGTAGGCCTTGAATGGTATTGTTGAAAGCCTGTGGCAAAACCGAGATGGCTGGCTCACGCAGAAATCCAGCTATAATTAGATACGCAGCAACATGAGAATTGACGTTACCGAAGAATAGTCGAATTGGTGACACAGCGTAATAAACCTCGGATGATGTTAGGTAATTATATCGCTCTTATATAGATACGAAATCGCGTTGTCATTGATTCAGCGTATTAAATTTCGAATTCATTTTGACAGATTTTCGGCAAATTAATTTGGGCATTTACAGCCTCTACATTAACTAAAAAGTTGTAAAGACCCTTTGGTCACTCACTGAGATTCTAGGCTCAAATATCCCATATATGCGGAATGATCATCAAATTTAGAACAATTAAAATCCTCAAAACATTCTATTAAGCTACATTTCTTAAGTCATTCAGTCAATTACTCTTTATCCCTACAGTTATTGCGGCTACCCATATTGTTTGATTAGGATTTATTACAATATATTTATTAAAACAATGTACGTATGCTCACCGTCTCACTGAGTGTCACAGATGGTCTCTACGGAAGTGAAAACTTGGAAAACAGAATATTCACGATTATTACATGAAGCGAATTTGAGATTTTTCCGGTAATATCAATATAAATAATAATTTGTGATCAATTTCAATAATTTATTTTCAAAATATTTCTTCGCTAAATTTCTTTCAGGAAACAAATAAGGTTAAGCCAGGAACATGCTGTATGTGAACCAAACAACTCGAAATCTCAAGAAGACTGAATGACAAAGAAAATTCGAAATTTTTGACAGTATGTACAACGGAAATTTAAAAATTTTAAACATTTTTACAAGAAAACTTTGTTTCTGATATCAGCATTAACATCAAATTTCTAATTTGATTTTTTATTTTATGTATATATTCTGGCCATTTCGCATAGCATTGAAAGGTAAAAACGGCCAGGTTTTCCTCGATGACATCCGACATGGCATCGTCGACGACAGTTATGGTCGGTCTCACTGAGCTAAATACTGCGGTCCCAGTCTCAGCATAAGTCATTATACCTATGCCTTGTCCACAGATCCTAGTCTTTGGATCTACGTAAGGTTGATTTAGAATTTTTATAAATCTATCCAAATCTAGTTTTCTTTTACTTTAGCAAACATAAAACCTGAGAATGTGACCTAACTCTGCCTATGTTTTCTATTTGTGTTTCAGCAAGCACATATCTAGTCGTGATGTAATAAATTTTTTCTCTAAGGTCAAGTATCTATCTTAGAATAGTCGGAGTTTCTGCTTAAGGTGGGAGTCTGCTGTTACTGCATACACCTTAGGTTTCTGCTGGCAAAATATCTTATTCAATCGTCTGATCTGCTTTGACATTTCTTTTGTTTTCAACTATATTGGTTGGGTCCTTTATGCGGATTCCTTTAGAAGTTATTATTAGTGTATCATCCAGCTAAGACATCATTATCTCTATCTCCTCAGAAAATATATGCTCATTTTTGCAGTCAATGCTTTTACTAAGATTTCCAATTCGTCAGAAGCCATGTTATTTAACTCAACGCCAATTCATCACTGCTGATAATCCGTCACAGATCAGAACGAATCATTTTGGCCAAAATGAAGTGTAATCCTTGACTAGGATACAAACTCATGATAGATTACAGTAAATATAAGGAAAAGTTAAAGCTTATATTACCTGTGGATAAAACTGAGTATGAATTTCTCTGTGAATTGGATGAAGTATTTGGCAATTTGATATGTAATCCACAGAATGAAAGAAATTTCATGGAGCTACCTGATCCTTTGAGAGGCCAGGAACCAGGAATTGTTATTCACATTGATGAATTGATAAAATTAATGTTAAAGATAAAATTAAAAAAAACAAAAATATCACATTGGTATTTCAATTAATAACCTGCTTCAATTACCCTTAACTATTATGAATGTGCTCTGCAACTTTATAAATAGAATTTTGAAAAATAGGAAATTACCAATCGATATACTAACGATAGTAGCTAAACCGTTGCCAAAAGTAAGTAAGCCAATGTGCGCCAATGATTATAGATTAATCTTTATTTTCCCCTCGTTTTTTAAGATAATAGAACGATTGATACTAGATCATTTAGAACGTATGTTGCCGGCTGATTTTGATATATGTCAACATGGCATTACGAAAGATAGATCGACAACTACTAATATGCTTTCTATGTGGAAACATGTAATTAATTGTATTTATAGATATCTCAAAAGCTTTTGACTCTATATCCTTTGATGCTATTTTGAATGCGATTAATTTAGTGAATATTGATCCGAATATTTTTAGATTACTTAAATACTATTTATATAGTCGAAGAATGACTATTCAAGTAAACGATTTGTAATCAAAAGAGTAACAAGTGGAATTCCACAGGGATAAAGTTTGGGGCCAATTTTATTAAAAATCGTATTTGCACATTTGGAAACTAAGATACTTAGCGGTCGAGTTTGCAAATTTGCTGATGATTTAAAAATATTTTTTCCAATTGTTCCAAAAAATTGCAAATTCTCCAAAAATAATGTGACACTACATTTGTATGATTTAAGTAGCTATTTGATAACACTAGGGCTGAGAATAAACAGTAAAATGACGAGTGCTTTAAAAATAGGTAACAGAAAAGAATTTAATTATGTTTATTTTCATGATGCTGGGATTAATGATGTGTTTGAGATTAAACTTTTGCAAGAAATGAAGGATTTAGGCATAACTATTCATTGTACAGCTTCTGCAGAGAGACATATTGAAAGGATAGTAGGCAGTGTGAAGAAACGATTGGCACTAATAAATCGAAATATCTTATCGAATGACATAAAACTTAAAATATATATAATATGCATTAGACCGATACTAGAATATGCTGCCGCTACTTGGAATCCATTAAAAAAGGGTTTGTCCAATAAGATAGAAGCTGTACAAAAAATAGTTGTGAAACAAATTATTCTTATCTCCTGCACTATATATGCTACTATATTGCAGTTTGTATGACTGCAAACTTTATGGTTTCGGAGGATGTGCTATTGCATAAAAGTTTTCCATTTACCTAGTGGTCTGGTGCCTATATGAATCCAAAAAGGAAGATCTATGAAGTTGGAATTAGATCTTGACATTTGACAATCTCTCATTTGGTGGAAAATGTTGCGAGCAGGTTATTCTCTTTTACTTACTTTACTTTACTGCGGTGGCTGACTCCTTTAGAGGATAAGCGGCTCCATTGATATCCCGATTAAGCCTCTCCATGCCGGGCGGTTGGCAGCCATTTGGCAGATAAAAGAGGGCCAATGACGCCCCAGTGACGCGGACCATAAACATTGCGTAAACCTAGGAGTTCCATGTCCGATTTGATAGTTGCAAACCATGTCTTCAGTTGTCCACCTCGGCGGCGGCACCAGTTTGCACATTGACCTGGGTTCATCACCTGCCGTACCAGTTAGTCTTCGGGTTTGCGTAGTACGTGCCCGAACCATTAAAGTCGACGATGTTGGATCCAGACGGATGGTTGCATGATGTCCCCGCATTGGTGACGAACAGATGCGTTCGACACCGTCCATCCATTTTGCCTTTGTGATGTACCTAAGGCACCAATGGTCGAATACTTCAAGCTTTTTGGAGTCCTCAGAATGTCCAAGTCTCACAGCCATACAGTAGCACAGGGCGAACAGTAACCTGGTAGACTCGGATTTTCGTTTTGAGGTTGATTTCACTTCTTCTCCAAAGTGAGTTCTTCAATTGTAAGATAGCAAGTCTGGCACGGTCGATGCGTGTTCGGACTTCATTCTTTGCTTGACCAGTTGGAAGTATTTTTGAGCCAAGGTACGTAAAATCGTCGACTGTTTCGATTGGGCTGTCGTACACCGTGAGCTGCTCATCAGATGAAGATACACCGATGGCGAAGGCTTTCATTTTGTCGGCTTTGATTTCAGACCAACGGCTGATGAAAACTGGGCCACTTGATCCAAAAGAGTTTGCATGCTCCCAAAGCTGTCAGGAAGGAGAACAACATCGTCTGCACAATCAACATCCGTCAGCCACAGGTTATTTGATACTTGAATGCCTCGGAACCCAGTTAGCGGGTTGCTCAGAATCCAGTCAACCGCATAATTGAACAATATGTGTGACAAGGGACATCCTTGTCGAACCCCAGTGCGCAGACTGAATTCATCCGATTCTTCTCCGTAAACACGTACTCTGGCTTTGGTGGCTGCATACAAAATTTATAATCAATTGCCAAAGGGGCTTAGAGAAACGCCTCCATCTAAGATGTCTTTTAAATTTTTATCTACTGAACTAGAAAAAGTCTACAATCCTGCTGATATTTTTTATTTTGATTATGATAATACTTTCTTATGGTTGAATAAAAGACAAGGATATTTGTTATCGGAAACAGAATTTCTTGAGATTTTTATTTCCAAGTTTTGTATTATTAAAATTGAAATGTTATGCATTATATCATCATATTAGTCAACAATACATACAATCAATGGCTAGTCATGTTTCTCATTTTTTTGCATAATGTTACACTCGAATTATACCTTAATTTTTCCTATTTTTGATGATGAATCTATTATTCTTTACAGCCGAACTTTCTGATATTGATATATTGTACAGTACAACTAGTGAGATTTACTTATCTACATGAGACTAATTGCACATTTTGATGTGATGTGATATCTTTTTTATATTGGACATTTTTCAATTTTATTATTTCATGGTACATGTGTCGTTTGAATCCAAATAAAGATATTCTATTCTATTCTATTCTAAAACACATATACCTTATTTCTAAACAAATACTTATAGGATTTTCCCGATAAAATGCTGATCCATTAAGTAAAACAAAAATACAAAAATTTATTACTTTATGTTCACTTCTGCGGCTCGAAGGCTGCTTCCATAAATTTGATGACTGCTTTAACATAATACGTGCACTTCTGCCAGCCGTAAATAGGACCCTTGGTTATTTCCCAGTCTCAATGATCGTTATTGCTACATCTATATTAGGCAAGTTTGAGATAGATACTTATCCCCTTCTTTCGCTACATCTACCCCCCCCCACCTGCGGAGTCGAACTTGGCATCCTACTTAAACGATCAATTGCGACAGCTCGTGGTCCATCGGGCATGTTAATGAAAACTGTATTGTGATCTGCGTCAGACTTTTCCACACAATATGCATCATCATTTAAATCGTTCAGTGCCATGGACCCCTATGCCAATATCTGACGCGTCTGTAAGAATCGATCGGGAAAGTCAAAATGGTTGCATCAATTAATTTCTTTTTACATAGAGTAAACGGTTCTTGAGCATCCTCCGTCCAGGGAAACGGTATCTGGGCTCTAGTTAACTTAGACAAGGGTTGTTGCATAACCACCATCTCAGCGAGATATAGTCTGTAAAAATTCAACATACCAATAAACCGGCGCAATTTCTTTCTAGTACTAGGTACTGGATAGTTCTTGATAGCCTCTACATTCGAATCTAATGGCATACATCCCTTCACTGAGCTTGAGTGACCCAGGAACCGTACTTGCTGACCTATCTTGATTTTTTCTGGATTAAGATGTCATCGTCATTCTACGGCTTCCTACAACATCTTCTGCAGCCCAATACGTAATAGGTATTCAGTAGTAACCCATATAAAATAGTCGTGAATGCAAGCTCTTGTAAATATGATGACTCACACGAAATAGTCCTTCATTCTCTAGAACACATTCATTGCGTTATTAAAACCAAATGGTACCCGGGTGAATTGGAAATGATCTTGGTGTACCTGCACCGCTAACTTACATCTGTCTTCAAAACGAACGCCAATTTGGCAAAGTCCCTGTTCAAGATCAAGAACAGCAAACCATTTGCCTCCCGCTAGCTGAAGGAACAGATCATGCAGAATCGGCATGGGATATATATCAGTTTTAATCACCGAGATTGATGGCCGGAAATCAGCCACCGGTCTGAGCGTACCAACCTTTTTCTTCGTGTAAGCCATGGAAATTTTAAAAAACAGATGGTAATTATTCAAGAACATTGGCCTCTATAATTTATTTCTCGATTTGCTGCTACTAATCCATTTGGAGGAGCACTACATACATTTGGTGGTTCGTAACTTACATTTATTTCTACCCATGGTTTAAAGAGTTCGACATTTAGCCCTGGACATTTGCTACATTTAGGAACTTTAATAATAGTGTTTTAATCGCTTTGAAACTCTTTTTACCAACCGGGCAGACACCTGATCTCCTCCTGTAACTTAGGGGTACATATCGAATTTATGGAATTCTTGCTCACCGACCTCGGGAAGCAAACCGGTATATTATAATAATCTATTGCCTTAACCTATAAGGGCGTTTGAGTATTCGCTACAAACAAGGTATATAGTAGTTATTTTCATTTATTTATAATTTCGTGTGCATTTAGCACGTAACTGCCATCGACTCGCCGGATGCCTGACAAAAATTTGCTATCGTAGATTTAACGTTGTTTAACGGCCAAGTCGTAGGTAATACCGACAAATCAGCTCCAATATCCAATTGCATTATTATTGGTTGTCCGTGGACGAAAAATGTAACTCTAATAAAAATCATTACATGTGGCACCATTTCCCATACTTATTTTTCTTCGAAAATCATCTGAGGTTCTTCTCTGGATCTAATGTCTGAGCCTCTATAGGATTAATAATTTGGACATGATCTTGAATACCCTTATTGGTTTGTCGATGGGCCTTATTTCTTTATTGAACTGGCCATTCTCTAGGAACACCATACCCATTTTTACTGCTCCTTAGACGATGTATTCGTCGTAGCTTGTTTATTTATGTATTGACCATGATTCTAGGCCACTGACTGTCGCTGTTTGTCCCTGACTTGTTTATCATGCCGCAAAGAATTCCATTAAGGTATGTTGCTCCTGCCGGTTATTGTAATGAGACACACGTAGAGTTGCAGCTTAAAATTTGTCAGTCATCACGGCTGAACTTTGAAGAGACGTAGTTCTTTCTTCCAGGACACTTTGGGCACTCGATATTGTGTCGTATCTAGTAGAATCCAGCAGAATAAAAATGATGGCCTCAGGCGGTTGCAAACCGGGCGAAGACTTCGTAAGCTTGGACACCCACCGCTTGATACGTACCATGGTATCAAGTAGCATCTCACATGGTAATGTTTTCAATCCGTACAATTCTAAAAACACCTTATGAGTTCTAGCTCGGAATTGATTCAACACTTTTCTGTTATATTTTCAATACGTCAGATCGACAGACAATTCTAACTGGAGTGCAACTGTCTGGTCAAATAATTCGTGGGCAGGCACGCACAGAATACGTAGTTCTAATAAAAATTCTTGGTCTCGAACGGAGGCCTCAAATTTTTCAAGCCACAACTGTAGCCTTTCTACGTCCAAGTGGGCAAGCTTTGGCCTAAATTCTGATGACGTTCGGAAAAATCTTGCGGATTTTGATAAAGCACCGGCATATTTCCGTTTGCTTCCTTTTGGGCGCGGTCGCCATTTTTGACTTCACCTATATTGGTTGGGTCGTATATGCGGATTCTCTCAGAAACTATTATTTGTGTGTCATCCAGCCGAGACTTAATTATCCCTTTCTCAGAAAAAAGCTCGTTTCTGCAATTAATATGCTTGCTAAGTTTTCCAATCCGTCAGAAATCCTTTTATTTACCTGAAAAAAACGTTTTATTTTAAATCTAATATTTATAGAAATTTGTTCGTATAAAGAGTATCAATTAAGCAAAACAAAAATACAAATATTCATTATTTTATTTTCACTTCTATGGCTCGAAAGCTGTTTTCGTCATTGTTCTGACTGCTGCATCCCAACACGTGTACTTCTGCGTGGACTTTCTGTTGAATTCATGCTAGCCCTAGCTAGGTCCCTTGATGCGTTCTTCGTCTGAAAGTTGGCTATTTCAACACATTCTATTTCCAATGTGTCCTAGAGTGGCTCTTAATCTCGCAGATAATTCTGCAATGAATACGCTGTTCACAGTTTCCTGAGAATTGCAAAGCTTAACGGATTTTGAAAGTAATTTGTTGTAAAATCCAGTTAAAATTTGATTTCCCATTTTTCTACACGTATAAAGTCAGTCATCTGTTCATTCCTCTCGCACAATACCATCTTTGAAGTTCTTTCAGATGAACTTCAAATGAATTAATTGGTTCGGTGTCCATGATGGATTTCCTGAAAGTGGATTGTCTTCTTTTTAAAGTCTCATGCAATGACCAATAGGCCGATAGAAACATTTCTGTGGGGTCGATGATACTTTTTAATTTATAAAGCACTTTTGTGTCATTAACCCAATCAGAATGATTTCCTGGTCTGTTCATTTAGAGTCATATATTTCCATCCATATAAATGTCATTAATGCAATCTTCATCTTTAGCATGTCTTTCCGCAAATCTGAATCTGTCTCGGCCTCCATCTTTTGTAGAGGCCCTATGGTCGGTACGATAGGAGAATCACTGGGATGTCAGGCTTGGATATCCCATATATGCGGAATGATCATCTAATTTAAAATTATTAAATTCTTAAGCAACTTCTCTTAAGTTAAATTTATTAATTCATTCGGTCAATAGCTCAGTATCCTCGCATTTATTGCTATTATCCTTACTGATAAAATAAGATTTAATACAATACATTTATTACAAAAAATGCGTATTCTCACTGTCTCACTGATTGTCACCGTGATTACTTTGAAAAAAGAATATTTATTTGAGTTTCTTCCCGTAATATCAATAGGAATATTAATTTGTTGTCAATTTTAATAATTTATTTTCAAAATATTGCTTGGCAAAATATCTTTCAGAACAAAATAATGTTAAGTCAGAAACATACGGTATGCGTATCACGCAACAAAAAATCTTCAGGAGATTGAATAATAATATCACCAAGGCCAAGTCAAAATCTTCAACAATATGCACACACAATTTTTATTAGAACTATGTATTATGTGCGTACCTGCCCACGAATTATTTGTTCAGACAGTTGCACTCCAGTTAGAATTGTCTGTCGATCTGACGTACTGAAAATATAACAGACGAGTGTTGAATCAATTCCGAGCTAGAACTCATAAGGTGTATTAAGAATTGTACGGATTGAAAACATAACCATGTGAGATGCTACTTGATACCATGGTACGTATCAAGCGGTGGGTGTTCAAGCTTACGGAGTCTTCGCCCGGTTTGCAACCGCCTGAGGCCATCATTTTTATTCTGCTGGATTCTACCAGATACGGCACAATATCGAAGCCCAAAGTGTCCTGGAAGAAAGAACTACGTCTCTTCAAAGTTCAGCCATGATGACTGACAAATTGTCAGCTGCATCTCTACGTGTGTCTCATTACAATATCCAGCAGGAGCAACATACCTTAATGGAATTCTTTGCGGCATGATAAGCAAGTCAGGAAAAAAAGCGACAGTCAGTGGCCTAGAATCATGGTCAATACATAAATAAACAAGCTACGACGAATACATCGTCTAAGGAGCAGTAAAAATGGGTATAGTGTTCTTAGAGAATGGCCAGTTCAATAAAGAAATAAGGCCCATCATCTAACCAATAAGGGTATTCAAGATCATGCCCAAAATATTAATCCTATAGAGGCTCAGACATTTGATCCAGAGAAGAACCTCAGATGATTTTCGAAGAAAAATAAGTATGGGAAATGTTGCCACAAGTAATGAATTTTATTAGAGTTACATTTTTCGTCGACGGACAACCAATAATAATGCAATTGGATATTGGAGCTGATTTGTCGGTATTACCTACGACTTGGCCGTTAAACAACGTTAAATCTACGATAGCAAATTTGTGTCAGGCATCCGGCGAGTCGATGGCAGTTACGTACTAAATGCACATGAATTTATAAATAAATGAAAATAACTACCATATACCTTGTTTGTAGCGACTACTCAAACGCCGGCCATCAATCTCGGTGATTAAAACTGATATATATCCCATGCCGATTCTGCATGATCTGTTTCTTCAGCTAGCGGGTGGCAAATGGTTTGCTGTTCTTGACCTTGAACAGGGATTTTGCCAAATTGGCGTTCGTTTCGAAGACAGATGTAAGTTAGCGGTGCAGGTACACCAAGATCATTTCCAATTCACCCGGGTACCATTTGGTTTTAATAACGCAATGAATGTGTTCTAGAGAATGAAGGACTATTTCGTGTGAGTCATCATATTTACAAGAGCTTGCATTCACGATTATTTTATATGGGTTACTACTGAATACCAATTACGTATTGGGCTGCAGAAGATGTTGTAGGAAGCCGTAGAATGACGATGACATCTTAATCCAGAAAAAATCAAGATAGGTCAGCAAGTACGGTTCCTGGGTCACTCAAGCTCAGTGAAGGGATGTATGCCATTAGATTCGAATGTAGAGGCTATCAAGAACTATCCAGTACCTAGTACAAGAAAGAAATTGCGCCGGTTTATTGGTATGTTGAATTTTTACAGACTATATCTCGCTGAGATGGTGGTTATGCAACAACCCTTGTCTAAGTTAACTAGAGCCCAGATACCGTTTCCCTGGACGGAGGATGCTCAAGAACCGTTTACTCTATGTAAAAAGAAATTAATTGATGCAACCATTTTGACTTTCCCGATCAATTGTTACAGACGCGTCAGATATTGGCATAGGAGTCCATGGCACTGAACGATTTAAATGATGATGCATATTGTGTGGAAAAGTCTGACGCAGATCACAATACAGTTTTCATTAACATGCCCGATGGACCACGAGCTGTCGCAATTGATCGTTTAAGTAGGATGCCAAGTTCGACTCCGCAGGTGGGGGGGGTAGATGTAGCGAAAGAAGGGGATAAGTATCTATCTCAAACTTGCCTAATATAGATGTAGCAATAACGATCATTGAGACTGGGAAATAACCAAGGGTCCTATTTACGGCTGGCAGAAGTGCACGTATTATGTTAAAGCAGTCATCAAATTTATGGAAGTAACCTTCGAGCCGCAGAAGTGAACATCAAGTAATAAATTTTTGTATTTTTGTTTTACTTAATGGATCAGCATTTTATCGGGAAAATCCTATAAATATTTGTTTAGAAATAAGGTATATGTGTTTTAGAATAGAATAGAATAGAATATCTTTATTTGGATTCAAACGACACATGTTCCATCAAATAATAAAATTGAAAAATGTCCAATATAAAAAAGATATCACATCACATCAAAATGTGCAATTAGTCTCATGTAGATAAGTAAATCTCACTAGTTGTACTGTACAATATATCAATATCAGAAAGTTCGGCTGTAAAGAATGATAGATTCATCATCAAAAATAGGAAAAATTAAGGTATAATTCGAGTGTAACATTATGCAAAAAAATGAGAAACATGACTAGCAAGTGATTGTATGTATAGTTGACTAACATGATGATATAATGTATAACATTTCAATTTTAATAATACAAAACTTGGAAATAAAAATCTCAAGAAATTCCGTTTCCGATAACAATTATCCTTGTCTTTTATTCAACCATGAGAAAGTATTATCATAATCAAAATAAAAAAATATCAGCAGGATTGTAGACTTTTTCTAGTTCAGTAGATAAAAATTTAAAAGACATCTTAAATGGAGGCGTTTCTCTAAACCCATTTGGCAATTGGTTATAAATTTTGTAGATTTTCGAAAAAGAGAATAACTTGCTCGCAACATTCCCCACAAAAGGAGGAGATATTGCCAAATGTCCAGATCTAGTTCCAATTTCATGACTCTTCTTTATCGGAGTCATATAGGCACCAGTCCACTGGTTCAGATGGAAAACTTTTATACAATAACACATCCTCCGAAACCACGGAGATTGCAGTGATGCAAACTGTAATCTAGTGGCGTATATAGTGCAGGAGATAGGACTAATTTGTTTCACAACTTTTCTCTGTACAGCTTCTACCTTATTGGACAAACACTTTTTAAATGGATTCCTTCTAGCGGCAACATATTCTAGTATCGGTCTAATGCATATTATGTATATTTTAATCTTCATGACATTCGATAAGATATTTCGATTTATTAGTGCCAATCGTTTCTTGACACTGCCTACTATCCTTTCAATATGTCTCTCAGCAGAAGCTGTACAATGAATAGTTATGCCTAAATCCTTCATTTCTTGCATAAGTTTAATCTCAAACACATCATTAATCACAGCATCATGAAAATAAACATAATTAAATTCTTTTCTGTTACCTATTTTTAAAGCACTCGTCATTTTACTGTTTATTCTCAGCCCTAGTGTTATCAAATAGCTACTTAAATCATCCAAATGTAGTGTCACATTATTTTGGAGAATTTGCAATTTTTTGGAACAATTGGAAAAAATATTTTTAAATCATCAGCAAATTTGCAAACTCGACCGCTAAGTATCTTAGTTTCCAAATGTGCAAATACGATTTTTAATAAAATTGGCTCCAAACTTTATCCCTGTGGAATTCCACTTGTTACTCTTTTGATTACAAATCGTTTACTTGAATAGTCATTCTTCGATTATATAAATAGTATTTAAGTAATCTAAAAATATTCGGATCAATATTCAATAAATTAATCGCATTCAAAATAGCATCAAAGGATATAGAGTCAAAAGCTTTTGAGATATCTATAAATACAATTAATTACATGTTTCCACATAGAAAGCATATTAGTAGTTGTCGATCTATCTTTCGTAAAGCCATGTTGACATATATCAAAATCAGCCGGCAACATACGTTCTAAATGATCTAGTATCAATCGTTCTATTATCTTAAAAAACGAGGGGAAAATAAAGATTAATCTATAATCATTGGCGCACATTGGCTTACTTACTTTTGGCAACGGTTTAGCTACTATCGTTAGTATATCGATTGGTAATTTCCTATTTTTCAAAATTCTATTTATAAAGTTGCAGAGCACATTCATAATAGTTAAGGGTAATTGAAGCAGGTTATCAATTGAAATACCAATGTGATATTTTTGTTTTTTTTTGATTTTATTTTTAACATTAATTTTATCAATTCATCAATGTGAATAACAATTCCTGGTTCCTGGCCTCTCAAAGGATCAGGTAGTTCCATGAAATTTCTTTCATTCTGAGGATTACATATCAAATTGCCAAATACTTCATCCAATTCACAGAGAAATTCATACTCAGTTTTATCCACAGGTAATATAAGCTTTAACTTTTCCTTATATTTACTGTAATCTATCATGAGTTTGTATCCTAGTCTAGGATTACTCTTCATTTTGGCCAAAATGATTCGTTCTGATCTGTGACGGATTATCAGCAGTGATGAATTGGCGTTGAGTTAAATAACATGGCTTCTGACGAATTGGAAATCTTAGTAAAAGCATTGACTGCAAAAATGAACATATATTTTCTGAGGAGATAGAGATAATGATGTCTTAGCTGGATGATACACTAATAATAACTTCTAAAGGAATCCGCATAAAGGACCCAACCAATATAGTTGAAAACAAAAGAAATGTCAAAGCAGCTCAGACGATTGAATAAGATATTTTGCCAGCAGAAACCTAAGGTGTATGCAGTAACAGCAGTATGCAGACCTTAAGCAGAAACTCCGACTATTCTAAGATAGATACTTGACCTTAGAGAATAAATTTATTACATCACGACGAGATATGTGCTTGCTGAAACACAAGTAGGAAAACATAGGCAGAGTTAGGTCACATTCTCAGGTTTTATGGTTGCTAAAGTAAAAGAAAACTAGATTTGGATAGATTTATAAAAATTCTAAATCAACCTTACGTAGATCCAAAGACCAGGATCTGTGGACAAGGCATAGGTATAATGACTTATGCTGAGACTGGGACCGCAGTAGTTAGCTCAGTGAGACCGACCATATCTGTCGTCGACGATGCCATGTCGGATGTCATCGAGGAAAACCTGGCCGTTTTTACCTTTCAATGCTATGCGAAATGGCCAGAATATATACATAAAATAAAAAATCAAATTAGAAATTTGATCTTAATGCTGATTTTCCGTTGTACATACTGTCAAAAATTTCGAATTTTCTTTGTCATTCAGTCTTCTTGAGATTTCGAGTTGTTTGGTTCACATACATCATGTTCCTGGCTTAACCTTATTTGTTTCCTGAAAGAAATTTAGCGAAGAAATATTTTGAAAATAAATTATTGAAATTGATCACAAATTATTATTTATATTGATATTACCGGAAAAATCTCAAATTCGCTTCATGTAATAATCGTGAATATTCTGTTTGCCAAGTTTTCACTTCCGTAGAGACCATCTGTGACACTCAGTGAGACGGTGAGCATACGTACATTGTTTTAATAAATATATTGTAATAAATCCTAATCAAACAATATGGGTAGCCGCAATAACTGTAGGGATAAAGAGTAATTGACTGAATGACTTAAGAAATGTAGCTTAATAGAATGTTTTGAGGATTTTAATTGTTCTAAATTTGATGATCATTCCGCATATATGGGATATTTGAGCCTGGAATCTCAGTGAGTGACCAAAGGGTCTTTACAACTTTTTAGTTAATGTAGAGGCTGTAAATGCTCAAATTAATTTGCTGAAAATCTGTCAAAATGAATTCGAAATTTAATACGCTGAATCAATGACAACGCGCACTTTCCGTTGACCAATGATATGCGATTTCGTATCTATATAAGAGCGATATGATTACCCAACATCACACTCTGCTCTGTTCACTGCCTTTGATTGCTGTCACCTTCTATGCTGCACTGAACATCTACGTCAACATTCCTACCGGAGTTTATTACGCTGTGTTACCAATTCGACTATTCTTCGGTAACGTCAATTCTCATGTTGCTGCGTATCGAATTAAAGCTGGATTTCTGCGTGAGCCAGCCATCTCGGTTTTGCCACAGGCTTTCAACAAAACTATTTAAGGCCTATGAACAACAATTAACAAAAGCTGCTAATTCATTTCAAATTGTTCACGTGCATGTGCTCAAATAGCCACCAGCCAACGAAAAAGACACAAAGGGCCCGTGTCTAGAAGGATTTCTGGACATGCAAACTCAGCTAATATTCCAAAACTCTCACGGAATTTGTCGGTGAATGCATTGCTGGCCCGTTTGAAGGCTCCCGAGTGTAACTGACCCCTCAGCATTCTTGTTTATTATTATTATATTTGCACGGCACTCTAGCCGGAGCGTTACATGGCCCTTTGATCACACCAGAGTAGAGCTGTGATGCTAGATTCTTGTTTCCGATATTACTAAAATGGTCCCCAAATTTCAAAGAACAAAATTGATTACTTCTTTTAGTCCCTACAATTAGGCTAACCTTCCTAAGTTTTTTGGCCAAATTCTTAACATCCGCACAATCAATGCTGTAATTTATTATATCTAATTAATAATTATCACAAACAATTTATCAAAACAGAGTACATATGCTCACCATCTCATTTATTACCACAGTGTAACTTTACGAATTTGAAGACCTTACCAACAGAGCACCCATTCAATTTACCTTTTATATATTTGAGATCCATCCAAAGATATCACCAGAAAATAATTATTTATGGACAATTCAATATTTTTATCCAAACTTTGCAAAAAATATTCAAATACAGGAAAACAGACATGGACGTACCAGAACAAAGTATGAGCGTATCTCCAGAAACCAAATTCTCTTAAACATAAAAAATTTAATAAAAAAATCCAAAAAACCACTTTCAATATTTTTAAACAACATCATTTTGTCTAAAGAGCCAGCGGTAACTTCACATTTTCTAAAATCCAGAATTAGTTACTTTTCATTTATGTACTTTCATATAAAAAAATAGTCATCATTCTTCAATTACTTGACGACTCTTCTAGAACTAATATTTCTATGTCATGCTGGTACTTCGCTATGTTTAATTTTCATATAGTGATGGTCTCTTTCTTCCGTTGTTTAACGTTTGGCTTTATTTCCTATTCGCGTTTGTAGGATTCTTGATTCTCTTCCCACAACTTTGAGTCAGATCTTGACTCCGAATCTTGGTACTTTGATGGTATTATTCCTCAGTCTCCTGCTCTATCCAGTTTAAATTGTGTAATGCAGTGATCTAGAACTACCTTATTTTCTGTACTATTTATCTAAAAAATGTATTTTTGTCAGACATACGAATGTCTTTAAATTTGCCTTTATAAAACGGAGTCAGATAGTGTCATATGGTTGCGTTGGTTATGTATAAATATGACGCCAGCTTTAATTCTGAAATTACAAATAGTTTTGAACCTTCACGGTTGACCAACCAACCGTGCTGTACTCTGGTTATACAACCAATCCATAGTGTTCCAGCTTAGATAACACAGAGTCCAAGTGCTTACGGTGTTCTTCCCGAGGTTTTCTAATCTATATTGAGAAAATGGACATCCCTTAAGATCTTTTCCTGTTAGACGCTGGTATTTCAGATTTGCATTCCTCCATCCAATTGCAATGCATAATAATTAGTCCAATCTGCCTCCAGGAAATCGCTCTGCGGTGAGTGCAGTAGACTCTGCTTCTATAGGTAATTGATAGTAAGCTTTCTGCATATCTAAATTAGTGTAAACCTCATAGCCCCTTGTATTTATGGGCAAAGTACTTTTGTTCTTTAGAGGACAAGTATCAACTTTCGTTGCCGAGTTGAACAGTCGATAAAAACTCAAATCCTACAATAACCCGGTTCAGGTTTAAAATATACCACAATTAAAGATACAAATTTGGAATTCGAATGCCTACAAATTCCTTCTTTCCTTAATCGATGAAATTCATGGTAAGCGATCTGTTACTTATGCTACGCTAGTGGTTGAGCCTCAGGCGAATAGGATAATGGTGCCACCAATTCGTTATGGTGTTTTAATAATCTATTCAGCCTTTTTCGCTAGGCATTGGATTGTAGAAAAACTTCCAGTTGTTTCTCGATTACTACCGATAATTTATCAGCTTCAACGGGTTTGGGTAGGCAAAATGACGTGACCATTGTGTTCTTGTCTCTGTATAAGTTAATGCCTCCGTACCTTGTCCAATAGTCCGAGTCTTTGAATTTAACACCAGATTGAAATTGATAAAATATCCATCTTTTATGTCAGCTAATAGAAGATTACTCGTAAACGACGATTTCTTTTCCAGTGTAACTGAAAATTCTTTGATGCGCTTTTCCATTAATGGACCGTTGTTGGCAGCCCATATTTGATATACAAATGTGAGGCAATCTATTTCCACCACATCGAATCGATTTATAATCATTTCGACTCCCGTTTCAAATAAGAATTTAAAACCACTTGGTTAATTCGTTAACACGAAGTTGTTGCTGTTACGGCCATCAACTTCCTCGAGATCTCCGTCAAAACGAAATTTAACAGTCTTATTGACTGAAACATTGCGCACATTTCTATTTAAACTCGTGAGCATAATTATGATGATTTCATGCTAACCATGATTGTCACTCCCTAAAGTCTTTCACGCAAAACGCACCCTCTCCTACGGCTCTTATAAGTGGGGGTTTTGCTAGTTTTCCGGAGATTTAAGCTAAGCTTATGGACGAGAGCTCCTGTTTCATCGGGAACCATACAACTGCGGAAAGTTGAATCCTTCGTCGGCATATGTATGAGGCGACACGCGTCACTCGCATGGTATTTGAACACTATCACGTGAATCATCTTCTTGGCTCTTGCAACTCGTACGTTAAACACGTGAATATGATCTACCTCTAAATAAACTTTTGAAATGGTGTTTTACCAAACACATATCCAGCCGTAGTTTACTAATTTCATTCTCTATGTCCTAGAATCTTTTTGAGAATGACGGGCTTTCCTGCTCATGATACTGGTATGCTGTTACATCACACACCTTTGTTTCCTGTTGTCGGCGCACTTTATCCAATCTTATAACCTTCTTGAACACTAATGCTAATGTATCATATATAGTCAAAGTGGCACATAATCATGCAGGTAATTCCGCTATAAATGTACTATTAAAATTTTATTGAGAGATATCAAGCCCAATAGATTTTGTATGCAGTCGGCCATAAAATTCCGATGTAAATTGGCTTCTCATTTTTTCCCGTCGTAGTAAAACAGAAATTTGCTTAGTTCTCTTTTGAAGCACTTCCACTGAAAGCCTAAATGAATTATTTAGTTCCTTCTCCATTATTTATCTCCTAAATCTGGATATGTTCGTCTCAAACATTTCTGGCAATGATCACCAGGCCAAGCCAATCAATTTTGTTGGGTAGGTAATCATTTTTACTTTAAAAAAATTCACGTCATCATCCAAATTAATGTGAACGTCTGATCTATTCGTAGTGAGACTTATATTGCTATAAATATTTTTGCGACTGTTGTGGTCTTCATTTTTTGTGGATCTTTTCATATATTGAATCCTGGTGCATTCGTCATCTTTTGTAGAGTCTCTTTGATCATTAAAATAGGAGAGCCCTTGTGATGCCAGATCCGTATTTCCAATATATTTAAAATGATCACAAACTATGATCCACTAAACTCATAATATCTTACAGCACCCTCTCTTAAGCTAACTTTCATAAGTCCTTCAATCAATTGCTCTGTATCCTCACACTCAATTCTGTTATTCATTATAATAAAATCAGATTTATTAATAACTATTTATTAAAATAGAGTGCGAGTACTCACCGTCTCACTTATTGCCACAGTGCACCTTTAAGGAATAGCGTACCTGAAAATGCAAAAATATAAAAAGGAATGATTGCTAGGGACAACAAAGACAAAAAGCATAACTTCGACAATTTAAAAAAAGAAAACTTTCGAAAAACAATTAAATTAAAAATCGTTACTTTTCTTTTCTTTAAATCAAGTTTGCGAGCTTGAAGTAAACACCAATCCCATTGTATTTAACCAATCGTCGAACAACATAACAAAACTGCCACCAGCCGCAACGCACTGACGCGTTTCGACCTTCCTTGATCGTCATCAGAGTACGACGGCAAACTGACTATCGAGGATCAAACCGCATTGAATATATATGAAAATCAAATTTAGATATGCGGCTCTCACCTCTAGCAGTCTCGCATACATTGAACTTGACTGGAAATGTCGGCTGCACAATTTCTATGCAGTCAAGAACATTAACTGTTTGCAGCTTTCGCCACATATACATATATAGGCACTACAATTTAACAATAATTGATTGCGCGGGTGGTGGTAACAATTCTTTAAATCAAGTTTGCGAGCTTGAAGTAAACACCAATCCCATTGTATTTAACCAGTAGTCGAACAACATAACAAAACTACCGCCAGCCGCAACGCACTGACGCGTTTCGACCTTCCTTGATCATCATCAGAGTACGACGACAAACTGACTATCGAGGATCAAACCGCATTGAATATATATGGAAATCAAATTTAGATATGCGGCTCTCACCTCTAGCAGTGTTGCATACATTGAACTTGACTGGAAATGTTGTTATTATTGTTAAATTTTATTGCCTATATATGCATATGTGGCGAAAGCTGCAAACAGTTAATGTTCGTGACTGCATAGAAATTTTGCAGCCGACATTTCCAGTCAAGTTTAATGTATGCGAGACTGCTAGAGGTGAGAGCCGCATATCTAAATTTGATTTCTATATATATTAAATGTGGTTTGATCCTCGATAGTCAGTTTGCCATCGTACTCTGATGATGATCATGGAATATCGAAACGCGTCAGTGCGTTGCGGCTGGTGGCAGTTTTGTTATGTTGTTCGACGACTGGTTAAATACAATAGGATTGGCGTTTACTTCAAGCACGCAAACTTGATTTAAAGAATTGTTACCACCACCCGCGCAAACAATTATTGTTAAATTAAAGCGTTACTTTGTTTGAGAAAGAGGCAGCAACTTCAAATGTCCGAAAATAATTTATTGCTTAAATGTTATACGGGGGAAATGTCGACCACCGCAATATGTTGTAGATCCTTTATGGTTACTGTCAAATGAAAGCCTCCTTTATGCCAGATTCGCATTCTCAATATTACTAAACTGATCACCAAATGTATAAAAACCGATTTCCTCATTCTTTTTAACACCTTTCTTTAGGCTAACATTCTTATGTCATTCGTTTAAATGCTTCTTTTATCTTTATACTTAATGTTCTGTCATTTTCAATCAAAATAGAAAATATTAACAATTAATTGTTAAAACCCCTCTAATGGTTGCAGTGCTATAACTTTACGAAAGTGAATACCTTAGAACAATGAACGCAAATAAAGTTAACCTATAGATGAATACGAAATCTTACACAATACACTAGATGAGAACAAATTTCCGTGGCATTTCACAACTTTATTGTAATAGTTTTCAATAAATAGATTAAAAATACAAGAAAACAGATTTGGTTGCGCTAGCGTAGAGCTTGAGCGCCTAAAAGTGTTTTTCTAAGTTGAACAAAAATGAAGCCATATGCTTTAACAATTTAAACAAAATAATTACAAAATATGTTAGAATATTTTTTAAACACATCATTTTATAAGAAAACATCAGTAACTTCAAGTGTCCAAAAATAATAATTGATTAATTTTTATATGTGGAGATATTAAACTTCACAGTTATTATGTAGAAGTCCTACTCTTATTATCTACTGACAGCCCTAAAAACGCCAAGATGCCTGGGTGAGTTCGTGTGCGTCTGGTCTATGCTGATCAAGGTATACACTGGAGTTTAATTATTTATCCTTTACTAACAAGTCTATTAGGCTCAAAAAGGCGACTACTCCAGCGATTCCTATTGCGACTTAAAATTTCGGATTAGCTTACACAGTAAACAATATTGCATTCATTTAACTATGTAAAAGGCACACAACTCTGCACCACAACAAATTGATCTAGGATGAGATTTGGCAATAACTTCAGCATAATTACATTACCTGTTCTTCATCGATTCCAATATGCTCTAATGAGAAAATAAACTTGTTTTAATAGAATTACACTGAGTAGCACATTATCAAAATTGTAAAAGCTGCAATGATTACTCAAATCTGAATATCTAAATATTCATGTATGTAACCATGTGAGGTCAACAAATATATTGTTTAAATATTTTCATTTCCATCCATCATTAAATTTATCTAAAAGCAAATATATATATATATATATATATATATATATATATATGAATTAACATATAGGTAACCATATAAAGTCCCCTGAAAGCACACGGTCCACTATAATTATAGCCAAACTACCCATTTCTAGATCCATCTAAATTGTTCCGTTTACTATTTCAAATTCATAGTCGCGGTCTCTTAGTTGGATTTATTATTAACTCCGATTACTCCAACATATATGATTTTCCTACAGGTGTCACATTCGTGCCGTTTATTCCTGATTTTGTTTCAATTGATTCCCTAATCAACCTGGTTAATCTATTTCGGTTACATCGTGCAATCCGTTTACAGCCCTTCCAGTTTATCTGATGACCTGTCTCCACTGAGTGCTTGGCTAGATCTGATCTATGTATATGTCAATATTTGCATTCAGTATTATGTTTCCCTCTACGTGTCTTTATTGGACGCATGGTTTCACCTATTTACCTGAGTTTTAAATCTTTACAAGATATCTCATAAATTCCTGACGTGTTGAGTGATTCTATTGACTATTTTAACTGATTGTCTGTTCTTATGTTGTATTGCGTTGCTAGTGTCCTAATTTTTCTACTAAATCAAGAATCTGGTAGAACCAAAGTTCTGTGCTTAGCTTCATTTTGCTTGTCTAAATCCCTTACATGTTTTTCTTGGCTTATTTTTCCACTAAATCACAATAGCGTCTTGTTTATGATTTTATCAGTTAATATTTCCGGATAACCATTTGTTCTGAATACTTCTTTCAATTACATCAGATTTTTGCCCTATATTTTATATCCAATATTTCAAGACTTCCTATTATCATGGATTTTAAAATGCCCATTTTCATCCAAAATGGGTGATTAGAGCTTTAATTACGGAGGATACCAGAATAAGTACTTTTCCTATAAATATCTTCCTCTAATGTATGACCAATTAGATTTTATTTAACATCTAGAAATGATAATTCTTCTTTATTTATTTTCCAATGGAATTTTACTTATTCCAGTTAATTAGCTAAATGCAGAAAATTCTCCAAGTCATTATCCGTATGATTCCAAATTTAGAAGATGTCATCTTAGAATCTTAAATAAAAGTTTGGTTTGAAGGGAGATCTGAATAAGAGATTTTTTTCCAAATATTCCATGTAAATATTAAAGACTGGGACCGATAATGGTTGTACCATAGGACACCTTTAACTTGTAGGTAGAATTCATTTTTAAATATAACGTGTGTAGAGAAAATACAAATTTTAAACATTTCCATAATACTCCTTAACATTATTTTACTAATTTCAAGTATTTCGGGGTATTCTTCAAGACAACGTTGGACACACTCTAATGCAACCTGCACAATTAAAATATCTGTGACCAATAGAGTGGAAAATCTTGTTCCAATGTCATTTTCAGACAAGCAGCTGATGGAGGGCTCAAAAATGAAGAGGCAATTAAGAACCCATCAATCAAGGCCAATAATCTGTGCACATGTAAATGTACAGGATTCAAGATTTTACCGACCTTCGATGGCTATCAAATGTTCCGCACAAGACAAATGCGATCAAATCCACAACAAGGACAGCACTGCGCAATACAACTCAACATTTAGGAATTAAGAAAAATAATTGATTACAAATTTCAATCCTTTATTAGCAAAGTGTCTCAAGCCAGAACCACTCAGCAAATCATAACACGCAATTCAAAATATCAACCAGTGTCTCCTATTATCATCACCAAGGACATGTCAAAATCTTCGAAAAAATGTACAAGGAAAATTCCAAAAAAAATTCCAAAATTATTTTTAAACACAATATTGTTTTAAGAAAACTAGCGATAACATCAAATTTCTAAAAATAAAATTTAATTTGGTTTTATATGAGTAGTTAATTAATGTCGAACAAATTAATAACCCTTTACAATATAGAGAAAAACTCAAATCAAGCACATTTAAACAATATAAATACACGAAATTATTGAAAGGTATATTTTAATTTTTGATAAATATTTGCATAAGTCGGCCACGGTGGTTTAAATTTATTAATAGAACAGATGACTGATTTCATTTTTATAATAATGAAATACAAAAGAAATTTAAATTCAGATTGTAATTTAGAACATAATATGATGTAGTCACATACATTTGACACGATTGGAACTGTCGGCTGCACAATTTTCATGCAGTCACGAACAATGACACTGTTCAAAGTTTGCTCCTCTCCCCAAACAGACACACACATATATTATATATATATATATATATATATATATATATATATATATAATGTCCATGCCTTTTAATGTTACACAGTATATTTATAATTAGGAAGAAAGAACACATTAATAACAAAGTGGATAAAGGCCATTTATTTCGTGAATACTAATCATCTCTTATACAATCATACATATTTATAAATTTTGGGTTTTCAATTGATTATGCTAGTGGTAACAAATCTGACTCGTTTTTAATTCTGTTTCTTGTTTTGGCTAGTTGGTAAGTGTGTATGCGTTTGTGTTTATGTGTATGCGTTTTTGCATGTAAAGGTCATTCTCGCAGTATTGCAAAGTGATGTCTGAGATCTGGTTATTATTGTTTTGATGGCTTGAGAATTAACCATTTGTGCGCATTGTTCACTGTTACATGTACGAGTGCTATTTTTCTCAGTGTAGTTGATCGTTTCACCTTGTTGCGAAAATTTATAATTTCCACATGGTAACAGCGCCAGTGTGGATTGCAGTGTTAAACGCTCATATTGTTTGGAAACTTCTGTCACCGTATGCGCCTCTGTTATTTCCATTTCAGTTTGTTGCCAATCCGATTGTATGTTTGTTGATTCTAGTCGATGGCCTGTTTGTTCTTGACTGGATAATAGTAGATTGTTGTTGAATTTTGTTATTCCTGGCCAGTCGATTAGAATATCATGTTGATGAAACTTTTGAATATAAAGGTCAGGTGCTTGTTGTTTTATATAAAGGGCTTCATAAATAAATAATAATTTTTCTGATTTTGCTTTATGTAGAATTGTGAAATTGGTCGAATTGACAGGGTGCCCCGTTGCCAATTATATGATCGGAAATACCTGATTTTCCTGACGGTGCCAAGCCTTTGTTAATCAATTTCTGTGGCAAATGTTGCTGGATTCTGCTTATCAATTGCTTCTTCATACGTCCGATATATGTGCTACCGCACATAAATGAGAATTTGTAGACTATGAATGATTTGGAGAGAATTGGCAATTGATCTTTGGCATCTAACCTCATGATACTCTGTGTACTAAATGTCATATTAACTTTAACACTGGGAAAGTTCTCCTTAGTTATTCTATTCAGCCGCCGTGCAATTATTGATGCTGATACGTCGCCTCTATGGAAAACTGTCGTCTTTCTCTACCTCGAGAGTGAATTTGATGTCTGGATCGGCTCCATTTGCTTGTTTGAGGATTTCGGAAGGGTCTGCTGCTTCTGAGATGAACAACAAGATATCATCTACATAGCTTTTGTTGAGTGCGCACAGGTAAAATTATACCTTTTAGGCTCGTTTTTTCCAGGTGATACATGTATACATCTTCCAGGAGGGGTGCGATGAAACTTCCTATAGCTACACCATTGATCTGGCGGTAGTATATCCCTTCGAATGTAAATTGCACGTTTTTAGTACATGCTAATATGAGGTCTTTGATGTCATTGGTGTCTATAGGGAAATCAAAAACTCATTTTGATGTGGTCACACAAGTTTTGCTAATGAACAACTACCCAAACCGTTTCATTTATGTCAACACCAGACTACAGAAGATTCGTACTAAACTTACCATTTAGAGGCGACGTACCAGCCTCAATAATTGCACGGCGGCTGAATAGAATAACTAAGGAGAAATTTCCCAGTGTTAAAGTTAATGTGATATTTAGTACACAGAGAATCATGAGGTTGGATGCCAAATATCAATTGCCAATTCTCACCAAATCATTCATAGTCTACAAATTCTCATGTATGTGCGGTAGCACATATATCGGACGTACGAAGAAGCAATTGATAAGCAGAATCCAGCAACATTTGCCACAGAAATTGATTAACAAAGGCTTGGCACCGTCAGGAAATTCATATATTTCCGATCATATATTGGTAACAGGGCACCCTATCAATTCGACCAATTGCACAATTCTACATATAACAAAATCAGAAAAATTATTATTTATTTATGAAGCTCTTTATATAAGACAACAAGCACTTGACCTTAATATTCAAAAGTTTCATCAACATGATATTCTAATCGACTGGCCAAGAATAACAAAATTCAACAACCATCTACTAGTATCCAGTGAAGAACAAACAGGCCCTCGATTAGAATCAACAAACATACAATCGTATTGGCAACAAACTGAAGTGGAAATAACAGAGGCGCATACGCTGACAGAAGTTTCCAAACAAAATGAGCATTTAACACTGCAATCCACACTGGCGCTGTTACCATGTGGAAATTATAAATTTGCGCAATCAGGTTAAACGGTCAACTACACTGGAAAACATAGCACTCGAACATGTTACAGTGAAAATTGCGCACGAATGGTTAATTCTCAAGCCATCTTAACAATAAGGACCAGATCTCAGACATCACTTTGCAATACTGCGAGAATGACCTTTACATGCAAACACGCATACACACAAACACAAACGCATACACACTTACCAACTAGCCAAAACAAGAAACAGAAGTAAAAACGAGTCAGATTTGTTACCACTAGCATAATCAATTGAAAACCCAAAATGTTTAAATATGTATGATTGATTAAGAGATGATTAGTATTCACGAAATAAGTGGCCTTTATCCACTTTGTTATTTGTGTTTTCCTAATTATAAGAATAATGTTTAATTAAAAAGGAATGGACATCATAAAGTATATATATATATATATATATATATATATATATATATATATATATATATATATATATATATATATATATATATATATATATATATAATTAATTGAATAATCATCGAATGCCAGTTGCTAGTAACAATTCTTCAAATCAAGTTTGCGTGCTTGAAGTAAACATTATTCTCCTTGTATTTAAGCAGTCATGGATCAAAATAGAAAGACTACCCTCCTTTCCTGATCATCCTCATGGTACGACGGCAAACTGATTAGCGAGGATCAAACCGCAAAACATATTTATAGAAAGCAAAATTATATATGCGGCTCTCATGTCTAGTAGTCTCTTGCACTTGAATGGAAATATCGGTTGCACAATTTCTATTCAGTCACAAACATTAACTATTTTCAGCATTCAACACACAACTAAACAATCGTTGATTGCGAGCTTGAAGTAAACACTAATCCCATAGAAATTTAACAGTCGTCGTGTAGAGGCCCCTAACCTATTCGAGTCTGAGAGCCCCATAGATGCCAGATCGCTTGAAGTCCTAAAATTTACAGTAGAGTCTGATATGCTTATATTTCCATTCACATCTGCTAGGTCACATCGACAATGTCCATGTGTACGTGTCTGAACCGTCCGATTGGTATTCCAATGTTCTCTATCTCGGTTCTGGTATATCTCCACACCTTACACGTTTGACACTTGGCACAGGCTCTTACCCATACCCGTATGTCTTTAGACATGTGCGGCCATACGTATCTATCGTTGATCAATCGAATGTATGACCCATGTCATGTGACACTTGGATAATCTTGGCCCGTAACTCCAACGAAACATATGGTCGTGGTTGACTTCTAGACGTTTCGCATAACAACCACTCACCACTTATGAGCTTACGGACATATCCTGGCCTTTTGGACAAAACTAATGTAAAGGGATCCGATCCTTGCGCTTCCTCGATTTGACTAACTAAATCAGGCATCGAATTGTCTAAATTCTCCAACGGATCTTGATATATCAGCTCGACATCAGCTTCATTCGGTCTGCTAAGTGCACCGGCTGCCACATTCTCCTTATCAGCAATATGAGACTCTGTGAAATCGAACTCTGCTAACCGTGTTATTTGGGAATTTACTCTACGAGAGTAATTAGGCCTAGCTGTTTTACCAAGTATGCTGATCAATGGCTTATGATCGGTCAATAACTTAAACTTATGACCATCTAAGTAATGCTCGAAGTGTATCACTGCGGCATACACTGCTAGAAGCTCTTTGCCAAACGTATCATAACGTTTTTCTCGATCATTAAGCTTACGGCTATAAAACCCAATCGGTCTTACTACGTCCTGATCTCTTTGCTGTAGCACTGCCCCTAATGCAACATCTGAGGCATCTGTGATTAGCTCGAAAGGTTTTTCCCAATCTACAGGTGCTAATGTGGTTATGTCACTTAACATTTCCTTGGCCTTTTGGAATTTTTCTCGGTCTTCTGGACTCAAGTTTATAGGCCAAGACTTCTTGATCGTGCTCTTTTCACGAGTGAGATGGCGTGTTAACGATCCAAGAATTCCGGCTAGACCTGGAATGAATCGACGGTAATAGCTGATCATGCCCAAGAACCTTCGCAACTGGCGTACGGTTCGGGGTTCCGTTACGTCCTTTATAGCTTGGATCTTATCTTCCAAAGGTTTAATTCCGTCTTTGGAAAGTATATGACCAAGGTATTTAACTGAAGTGCAACCGATATTACTCTTATTAGGTTTGACCACTAATCCA
This sequence comes from Eudiplozoon nipponicum, assembly GCA_029291075.1. NCBI lineage: Eukaryota > Metazoa > Platyhelminthes > Monogenea > Mazocraeidea > Diplozoidae > Eudiplozoon > Eudiplozoon nipponicum. Next base: position 61,449 of record JAQBSW010003194.1, read on the forward strand.
TATTGTTCCAGCCTGGTCAAAACCGTTTCCAAATGCGTACGATGTTCATTTCGTGAGCGACTAAAAATTATTATGTCGTCTATATATACCCTCGCAAATGGACAACTCTGAAGGATTTCTTCAGCCAAACGCTGGAATGTCTGACTGGCATTTTTCAAACCAAAAGGCATTCGAAGAAATTCATGCGATCCCCCTCCTGGAAATCTGACTGCGGTGAGTGGTATCGAACTTTCCTCCATTGGAATCTGATAGTACGCTTTCTGTAGATCTAAAGTTGAATAAACCTCACATCCCATTATATCTCGGAGTAAAGTACTCTGGTTAGGGAGAGGATAAGAATCACCCTTCGTCACTGAGTTTAATAGACGATAATTCCCACAAACCCCCATTGACCCGGTTCAGGTTTGGGAACTACCACTATTGGGGAAGCAAAATTGGAATTTTACCTTCTAAAAATCCCCTCTTTACGCAATTAGTGAAATTCTGATAAAGAAACCTGTTGCGTGTGTGGTGCCAATGGTTGAGCCTTTGGTGAACAAGGCAACGGAGCCACCAATTCTATCTGGTGTTCTACTCCTGTCTTCAAACCTATCCTTTTGGCACTGAAAGGTTGAAACACTGCTAGGTGCTTCTCGATTATATCGGCAAAGTCATGTGCGACTGTTGGACGAGGTAAAATAACTGTTCTAACTGCCGATGTGTTAGACTCAGTAGGTGTTGATATCCCTACGCCTTGGGGTTTAATAACAGCTTGAAATGTTTCAAGAAATCCATGCCAATGATATGGTCCTTGACATCGGCTACTAGAAAATTCCATCGGAAGGAAGATTTCTGGCCTAACATTACTTTCATTTCTTTCATCCCTTTTACACCTATCGGACTACCGATAGCGGCCCATAGTTGATAATCAAATGTGGGGCAATCTGCTTCCACCACGTCTGACCTAACTATGCTTACCTCAGCACCCGTATCGATAAGAAAATCTAATCCAGATAATTCATCTTTAATAATGAACTTGTTGCTGGATAATCCGGCAATGTTTTCCAGATCTCCGCTTAGTAAGAATCTGACCCTCTTGCCTACTTCTTCGGTGCTATTTGATCTAGTCGCATCTTTTGCTTTGAGTATGCCTTTTAAAGGCATATCTGGGAGCCTTTGCAATGGAACATCCCCTATGGCTCCTACTAGCGGGGGTTTTTATCCTTTTCCCGGTGATGGATTTTTCTCTACATGTTTAGTGCTTCCTTTCCATCTGGGTCCACCTAATCGCGGGTATATACAATTCTCACCTTAACACTTTGCAATTTGTCTGTATTCGCAATGTGCCTTACACCATCCGCGTGGCCCTTCGAAGCGTTGACGCGAGTTACTCCCTCGACGTCTAGTATACCTATCCTAACTCTGAAGTTGTGCAATGTCACTACGTAAACTAGCAACTTCTCTACATAAGGAACGCAAGGTTTCTTGTATAGTCAGGTTGTTTCCGGCATCTGCCCTGACTGGCTGCATCGTGACAGAATCTGCTATTACAGCATGTGCTTGTGGTTCCTGCTGCTTATACACGACGTCTAACCCTCTGTAATTTGTTGGCCAATCAATGCTCATAGTGTCAAATACTTCCAATGTGGTTCTAAGCCTAATTGGTAGCTCAGCTGTGAAAATGGAGTTGACTACATCTCTGGATATATTCAACCTGGAAGCTTTTGTGCAAAGGCGTTCATAAAATTCGGACGGTAATTGACGCCCCATTTTTTCTAAGCGTAATAGTTCGCACATTTGCGCCGATCTTCCAGGCTGATATCTCTGTTGAATTTCAGCCATTAATAACTCAAATGCATTGTACGGCTTTTCTTCCACAGTTCTGTCTCTGAAATTTTCCAAGGCATTTCGGAAATTTTCAGGCAATGCCATCCATGCTGCAACAAATTTCTCCATTGGATTTACAATATTATAAGCACTAAATATCATTTGGGCATCTCCTACCCAACTTGAATGTTTTTCAGATTTGTACTGCGGTAGACTTAAAATTCTTGGACTGGCGTGGTCGCCAAATTTTGTAGAGGCCTCTAACCTATTCGAGTCTGAGAGCCCTATAGATGCCAGATCACTTGAAGTCCTAAAATCTACAGTAGAGTCTGATATGCTTATATTTTCATTCATATCTGCTAGATTGAAATCCGCAATATCCTGCACTAGCCTACTTGTGTCCTCAAATTTAATATTAGCTTCCATGTCTAGTTAGTTTAATAATTAAATCGACACTTAATGTTAGCCAATCGGAATGCGAAATTTGTATCGCTAAAATTCCCGAACAAACAATCTGGAAGGAGATATACGTGAACAACAGAATTATCAAATTACCTGTTCCAGAACGTCCTTTCTATGTATGGTTCAATAACAGAATATACAACAATTATAGCAGAAATGTATTTTTAATTTGTATCCCTTTTACTAGAGAAAAAATGTTAAATTTGCAGCAGACCAAAAGATGTTATAACCAGTCGATGTGCGAGACATTCGAAAACTGAAAATGGCGCACAATTCAAAGTCAAGTATTTAAACAAAGAATGTTCTGGAAAAATAAAGAAAAATTCTTTTAAAATAAAATTCGTTACAATCAGGCATGGTGATTTAAATTTGTCAGTTATTGTTATTTTACATTTGGCGGACAACGTAGCAAAACTACTGCCAGAACAATTAGATAATATGATATTTTATTCGTAACATGGTAGATCAAAATATCAGTGTTTTTCTATTTCAGAACTCAATATTTGGAACCACTTATCCAACAACTGGCGGAGGAATTGCAGATAATCTGTCCGATGTTGCACTAATTTTATATAGTAAATCATAAAGATTTTAACGCCAAAAGTACTAGCCTGGCTTCGTATGTTAGAGAAGACAATGGGAAAATATTTTTCAAATCTATTTTTTTACAACTTCTAACATATTATACAGACATTTTTAATTGACTTCTAATAGCAGCCTCATGTTCCAAGGAAGGCTTTATTCAAATAATATTAGTTTGTCTTTGAATTTCGTTTGATAGAAAATTTCTTCTAATCAATGCCCATCATTTTTTACTACAGCTAAATTACTTTTCAATGCGCTACTCTGCAGAAGTTATACAATGCAAAGACATACCAAGATCCATAACTTCCTTTGGTAACCAAATTTCGACTATTTTACCAACCAAGCTATCACAGAGGTATATATAATTTTGATCAGATCGATAACCATTTATTAAAGTCTGCGCTATTTTAATAAATCGTTAATTTGAGCTTCAAAATTGCCTATTTAAATTTGTAATATCGAATGTTATACTGTACATCGAATATTTAATATTAATTGGATGTATAGGGTAGACAAATTCATGCGAATTTACTTACCTTACCATGTAAGATAAACTTATGGGTAGATACAAAAGCTATTTCGAATAATATGAATCCGAATACTTTAAATCAAGTTTGCGAGCTTGAAGTAAACACCAACCCCATTGTATTTAACCAGTCGTCGGACAACATTGCAAAACTACCGCCAGTCGCACGCACTGACGCGTTTCGACCTTCCTTGATCATCATCAGAATACGACGGCAAACTGACTAGCAAGGAGTAAACCGCATTGAATATATATGGAAATCAAAATTAGATATGCGGCTCTCACTTATAGTTGTCTTGCATATATTGTACTTGACGGCACAATTTCTACGCAGTCACGAACATTAGCTGTTTGTAGCTTTTGTCATATATATATATATATATATATATATATATATATATATATATATATATATATATATATAAGCAATAAAATCAAACAATAATTAATTGCACGGTTGGTGGTAACAATTCTTTAAATCAGCTTTGCGGGATTGAAGTAAGCACCAGTCCCATTGTACAAGACAAGTCGTCGAACAAAATAGCAAAAATACAGCCAATCGCAATGCACTGACGTGTTTGGACCTTCGATGATAATCATCAGAGTACGACGAAAAACTGACTACCGAGGATTTAACCGCATCGAATATATATTGAAAGCAAAATTAGTCATAAAAATATACACCAGTTCCAAGCTCGAAAAATGAAATATTCCGTGTTTGACGCGCAGCCAAATAGATTGACTATTATTGACATAAATATTCAACCATCTATTGTATACATATGTATATAAATTTAAAAAAATAAAATGCTTAGATTCATCAGAAGCCGAAAATCCGATTATTCGGCCTAGGTCCTTGATTTAATTTTGGAGTTTTATTGTGTATCATTAACTTGAATTACCATAGTTTAGTCATATAGATAATAGTTCTGCTGCTTTTGAATAAACGATTTGACCCCTAATGAAACCATTATCTTCAAAATTGCATAAAAAATGTGCAGTCAAACGGTTGTGATGTATCAATGTAGACAATTAGTCCATCCATATTTTACTCATTCAAAGCAATGATATAATTCCACATGGATAGTATATTCGTGGTGGTTGAACGACCTTTCGAACACGGATTTACAGTAGATAAAAACTCGTCTGTCACGTTTATTCAATGATCTATCCAGACATTTAAAATGAATGATCATTTATATCGTCGTGTTACCATGTTTCAATTAAAAGGATCAAATCAAATGTAATGTTCATTATAAAGTTATTTAGTATGACCATTTTGTGTTTTTTATTTCTTAAATTTGCATATAATACTAATATCTATACACTTATCTTCCATTTTGCTATTGCCTATTAGGTCAGTCGATTTGGCTTTTTAAGATCGTTTCAGTCTTTCATCCATAATTTCGCTCTTTTCCATTCTGTTGACACAATTTTGAAGTAATGTTTTCATAGATCGCGCAGTTATTGAGGATACTATACTTGCGTTTGTTACATACTTTTTGTCGTCTCACGTTAAGTTTGATTTACTTTTCTAATTGCCGTTTGGGTTCTCTTTGCTTCTGCCAGCTTTCACTAGACGAATCTTTCATCTCTTCCATTGAACCTGTTAGAAATCCTTTTCATTTTTCGTCTTTATTTTGCTTGTTTCGCGGTCTTTTAATGAGCTCGGTTACACTAGGATTTTTGCGGTCCAGCTTCTATCCAACTGTGTAGCATTTTATTATTTACGCTTCTGATGACTCCCTGATGATTGCATTTACCCTAAGGACTTCATTTTGGTCCTCATCCTCGTTCAGATTGAGCATTACATATTGATCTTGCTTATGGGATCGTGATGCCGCTTCAACTGCGCAAAAGCGTGGTTCTAGAAAAATGACATGACTAATAAAAAATGAGTACTATTCTGACCTTAACTAAGTAACCACTAATAAACTTGACCATCATACTAAATATGTGGTTTTATAGTAGTATAAATCAAAATTGCCCTAAGAAGAGGCCGTGCAAAAACGTGCATATCGAAGATTCATGCTATACAAAACTCACTCTCTCGCTTCACTTTTGTAAGGCCTTTATACTACATTTTTATATGTAAATGGTTGGTACGAAAAAATAATAAATCTAAATTAAGTTCTAACACAGACAATATTTTCGCACGTATACCCACTCCGTCACACAAATTATATTCAATTAGCCTGCTATTTTATCGCGCACTAAATCTATATGAATTCCTGTAACGATTAATCAATATCGCTCTCAGTGATTACTTATTATTTGCATACTTTATGCGAAACATATTGCGCGCCAGAGAGTAAATGAATTATAAAGACCTTGTTTTTTCCCAACATGATGTTTGATTGCACTTTTTTTAATTTTACTTCCGATATTTCGACTTTCTGCTTCGTAAGCTATTTTCAACTAAAAGCTCATCCAACAAACAATTTGACAAAAATGAATTAAAGTGAAAAGTTAAAATTAAACTGTTTCATTTGTACACATTGTTAGGTCTATTAATCGTAACTGACTTGTGACTGAATAAGAGTGTCATATATGAGTGTGTGTGCTTCTTGATGTGTACACTAATCTAAGTGAAATTACAATCATATAATGACACCTTCTAACGATTCATTAGATGGAACTTATTATTTTTTTAATTTTTGTTTTACTAATTGTTTATTATTTATCGTGAAATATTTCGAAATTTATGTTCGCACAATATTAACCCGTTTCTTACTTGGATGCCGGTCGTAATTTTTTCATTAAAGAAATTAACTGTAGAAAATAGGTCAGACGTGTGCAAAATGTAATTTATATTTATCAGGTTAGTTTTACTTTGATGGGTAATACACGTTCAGAAAATTATATGTACCTAGTTACCTCTCAGATCCGAATAAACGCAATCACAAAATCACTATTTCACACACAAACTGATCTATGTCGTACGCTTATTTAGAGAATCATCAGCGAGTGCCATTTGATCACGGTAATTTCACTACGTTGCGTGCAAACGTGCAGCTATACACAAATACATACATGAAGCACACGTGCCTAGTGAAAAGACATTTATGCTTAAGTGATGCACCAGTAAGTGTAAATGAAATAGATAAAACCAAATTTTCCACTTTATTTAATGTATGTCAAACAGTTTTGTGGTATCAGCTGTCCGTTACAAAAGGGTTCATAAACAGGGAACCGAATTATCCGGATTAAAGTTGAAGACAGTGGATTTAAACACTGTTCATGTCGTAGGCAATCTAAGTTTTACATTAATTAAACTCTATTTAAAGTGAGACAGTAAAGGCCTTTTTGATCATTTAGTAAACTAGATATTTCATTTTGAATAATTAAGCAGCTTATTACTTAATAGGTCTAAAACCATTCTAACGCACCACACAGAAACAGAGATGTCCAAACCACAAATTTGATTCGTGGTTTGCAACATTTGGAATTTCCGTCATTCCTGTTAGCATGAGGACTCTTACATTTTTGAGCGCAAGTCTAAATTATTAGAATCAATCCGTTACGCATTCTGGGGAGGGGGGATTTTTTTGCAAACTTTAGTTACATTGACATCATGCTCACACACAAGATCTAGCAATCACAATTGCTTAATTCGTTGGAAAAATATGTCTATCCAGGTATTGAATGTGAGTTACTTAGCTAAAGTTTTCCTGATATTTTCAGTTTGATCAATAAAGTACATTACTTGGTACTTTAACAGTTTCTACCTATCTGAAATTGCGTGATACGAAATATTGTGATGAAGAAATAGCGCTTGAGTTGACTTCATGATATAGTAGAATTTCACGTCATGGTAAACAATTAGCAGTGCATATTTTACTTTGAAATATCTATTCTAAGAATTAGAGAAGCAATAACTTCTCGAGTGTCTAATACACAATTGATGTTTGTATATACAACCCGCATTTGAGTGTGTCTAATTATTAAGATTTTCAGCTTCCTGATTTTTAAAAATATTGTGTACCTAACAGATATTAAAATCGAGTTGAGTTCTGGCGAAAAAATGGCCTTCTTAAACTGTGTTGTGCATACATTTTACAAAAATTTATAGTTCCATGCATAATTTCTTTTTCACTTCAAGTTAGAAATGTATACGAATAGCTGAAATAAAATTTGTACATATACTGTACCACTTTTCTAAACATTTAAATCAGAGTTTTCGCAATGTTAGTGGAACACGCGGCTCCGTTTTACAACCCTACGAGTATCAATTTCATCAGATTCGGTTTTCCTTAGGGTCAAATATACGAATTATGGTTTTAGACAATAATTTTCTTAACTTTGATTTTAGCAACAATCGCTGTTGGTTTCAAGCAGTTTTAATTGAGATTTCTTGAGCTTCAATTTTATTTGTAAATAATAGATCTTTGTTTAATAATAATACACACCCGCCTGTAATACACAGGTAACATGAGGTGTATTTATGTGCCATAACGTTCAAAGCCAGGATTTATAAATTTTGTGTGTTTTTAACTGTTTATACATAAACAGTATCTGTTCTGCTAAGATATTCTGGTTTTATTTATGGTGTTTACTATGACTTTGCTTTTGTCCCTAGATATTGACATGCGTTGACAATATTTTATTATGTTGCCGTCTAGTGCACGGTCAATTTTTACTAACAGTGAATTTTAATTTACTTTGCAACCTTGTGCATAATACACGTATGCTAATTCGATTTAGCCTTCTCACATCACCCAATGGAAAGAGGTCGGGGACTAATCATAAGCACAGCCCACGAAACTAATTTCTTCCGACGAAAGCTACCAGACATAAGTAGTAATAGCATAGCATCGCTAACTAAACAGCTACACCGCAAAACCTCTTACATAAATCGCAATACCTCCTACATAAGAACGAAATTAATCTAGTTTCGTCAGCGGTAAATTGAAATTTGATCAAATAAAAAATTAGACAGATTATTTTGCAAGCATTGCAAGGTATACTCTTATCCAATATACACCCCAAAAAGTGTCTTTGTAGATCCCGTCACGAATTTAATTGCGCGTAACTATGCTGGTTGAAATGAATGCCTTTTTTTGCACTCATTGAAATCCACTCGTCCAAGTGTACGTAAAATAGTTAACTGTTTTTGAAAGATAATGAAAATGACCACTACTGTTCCTATCAGTACATCCATACTGAAAAATTTACACTATATAGAAACAAAAAGGCACGCCGATATTCACCAGAGCCAGGCATTTAGGCAAGTAAAAGTTACAGGCAGCGAGGGCCACATTCGATGAGTTGATTGAGGATGGTATCATTCTTTCTAAATCAAATCCTCGGGCATCAGGAATGCAAGAACCGTTGCTTTATCATATTAGTCTTAAGTATCTACAAAGGGGCATATTTTTATATATAAATTTAAAATCAAAAACAATATAGAAAATTGTAAACATGGAGGGAGTGTGAAATAAGGTTGCAACCAATTCATTTCTTGATTTACCTCTAGTTCACGATTAATGCCTGAACATGCTTCTTCTGCTCACATAAATCCGGGTGCAGTTTGATTATCCGTAAAGATTTAAATCTAGCTAACTCCCTTCCGATATTGCATTTAGTAATTATCCTAAATACAACGTCTGGAGGATATACGCGTGAGCTTCCCATTACAACACCATGCACGTTTACAGATTCTCCAATTAAAATGAAGCTGTACGTCTTTTGTGTATAATAATGTAAGCTTGCGTAGAGTGTGACATGGCACCGGATATGGTAATATGTCTTGTTCTACCGCTCTGGTTTATTCAATTGAAAGATTTGTTAACAAAGACGTAACTTCAAATGATAGCATAATTTTGTTTCTAACATTTTTATCTTGAATTTTGATTACAAATTCAAAAGGTTGCTCCCTTTTTAAACAATAATTGATTGCGCGAGTGGTGGTAGCCATTCTTTAAATAAAGATTGTTTTCCTTTCAGTTTACATATAAAGAGATTTTCATTTTTAGATACTTGTAGAGAATACAAGAATAAAACAGTTCTTTTATCTAATAAAATTTATATTTTTTGCACATGGAATAGTAAAATGAACTTTATTAAGGGTTGCATTCAAAAGGAATCTAATATTTCCCACTTAACTCATATTTCTCAAGTTTTCTACACATCTACTAGCTAACTTTATCTAGGTCGTCCTTCTTAAGCTATAGTTTTGAAGTGATTGATCTTTGATCCAGTATTAGGATCTCGAAATAAGAAGGTGCCATTTACGTTTGGAAGCGTACTCATCTGCCCCTTTAAAGAGCGGATCGTTAATAGTAAGCTTTCTCTATCCTGGATGTCAATTCAGCCTAAATAAAATGATCAAAGTTCAATAATAATTGCAATAGGAACTCATCGGCTCCATTAAATTGAAATGTGCAGATGGCTCACAGCTAAAGTGACACCGAAGAAGAGTTGAAATTTATTTCCGGATGCTACTCGCAGTCTTTGACTTTAGGCATAAACTCGATTAACAACGATAAAAGTATGCGCATCAACCACTAGTAGACACACAATTATAGGAGTGTGCATGGGATCTCTTTGCAAACGCAGTTAGAGCTCACAGCATAAAAGAAATACGCAAATTTGAAAAAGTCGAACTTGGAAATCATTCTGTGGGCATTAAACCAAACTACAGTTCAAACATAAATATTATATTTTTAATAAAAGAATATGTTGGTTAACATGAAGTAACAGAAAAGATAATAGAATGGTCAAATTTTTTGTAAATTAAGATGAATACACAGTTAAATAATGTAGAACGATTTTCATTCCGCCAGATTAATGGAATATATTTTACACCAACGGCCTTCGCTCCTGATATTTTGGACAATTTAGCCAGTATTGCCTCACTTTTCAGGGCTTCGCATATTTGTAATTTTTGTGATCAAAATCTATTTTGAACCATTTTCAGCCTGTTCCTCACTTTCAGTTACACAAAGTGGCTTTGCCCATGTCACAGACTTTTTATGAATTCTTTTTACAGGCGATTGTGCGACATGTTTTGTAGTTTCCTCGCAAGGTAATTTCGTAGCCCCTTTACATTCTGGCGACGCATATCATCCAACAATTGTCCCATTATCTGTTTTTTCCGTGAGTATAAAAACCTTTCTAAAAGCATTCTTCTCCCGTTGCTCTTCGGCATGTTCTGCAGCATTTTCATCAACTTCAAACGCAAATGATATTTTGGACAATTCAGCTGCCATTTCCTCAATTTCCATTGAATCTGATTTTGCGGCTATTAATTCAGACTTTCTGTCAATTTCTTTCGCGCCACTCTCTGTGAACTTTTTTGCAGTCTGTCTGTCAATTACCTTTACATCATGGCATGCTTCATGTATTACAGCCTTTTGGTCAATTTCATTTGTCGGTCTTTTAACATCCTGTTGGCCAAAATATTTTTTGCTCAATATTTTTACATTCGAATCGTCTGATTTAATAATTTCTTCGATACTATGTTCAATCAATACATATGCCATTGTGGTGTAGTCTGTTTCTTCAAATGATATTTTATATCTTATTGGGTGTGCAAAGTAAATTTTAAATAATACTTTCGTTCGTTTAGACATGTAAACAAAATTTTAATTTTATTAGAGTAAATAGTGTAAATGTAAAAAACTCAATTTAACTAGTAGATTGTTGGTGAAGAGAATAATTTAGTTTACATTTCTAAATGTTCTAACAAATATTACTAGTAAGAATTGCGCAACGCAAGGAAGAAAACTTGATTGAGGATTTTGATTTGATTGTGTACAAAGTTTTGCGTGTCATAAATCAAACGTGTTTAAAAAGAAAATATGGATTTACCTTGTAACGCGCGGCTCCGCGTTACAACCCGACGAAGCTCAATTTCTACAAATATAATTTTCCTTAGGGTCACATATACGAATTCTGGTTTTAGATAAACATTCTCTTAACTGTGGTTTTTGCAACAATCTCTGTTAGTTTCAAGCATTTTTAATTGAGATTTCTTGAACTGAAAATTTATTTGTTATTAATGGGGTTTTGCTTAATAATAAAACGAACCTGCGCGCAATACGCCGGTGACAAGCCGTGGATTTATGCAACATAACGATCAAAGCGAGGATTTATGTATTTTATTTGGTATTCCTTTATACTTGACAATACATAACGAACCAGTATAAGATATGTCATTTCGATCCAGACCACTTTGACGAGTGGATCAACCATGTTACTTTATTGGCCAAGGTGTCCAATATAATAGACGAGAGCTTAATATTTTTGAGGGATTGTGAGACAATCCCAATGTCTTTTAGACGCAGACACAAAGATCTACATCATCAATATACTGAAGAAACATGTTCGCAGCCATGGCAGACCCTGCAACACGCCGCCAAGCAGCGTCTGCCACCAGATAGGGAGGACAGGCTTCACAGAATTAATGAGCCATATGTCCATAGGTAGCCGTACGTCTTCCGAGCTATTTAGGGAGATTGAGTTGAAAGCCTCTGAATTCAATCTACCTAAGGAAATCTTGATGCGACTATTCATTCAGAAGCTTCCTCCGGCACTCCAAGAAATGACCACGTTTTTGCGCGAATCCGTCGAAGTGCAAGACGACCTACTGCCGGCACGTCTAGACAAGTGGTAGAGGAAACACCACTACAGCTCAACTGTCTCAGAGCCACGTTGCCTCACTTTACGGCTGTCCGAGCCTCAATCTACATCATCATCAGCCCGAACTAATGTCATCAATGATCGCCTCTTCATCCTGCTCGAGAACCTTGCCATCGGGCCAAATTCGGCATCGGTCGATGCAGTCCACTATAGACGCAACCAGAGCAGGCGTGACCAGCGTCGACCACCGTCCCGAAACAGCACCATAAGGTCGACATGCGGAGGCCGTGACACAGTACTAGAGCTACCGGCGGAGTGGTGTCCGAATCACCGCAGCTATGGCCACTCCACGCGCTATTGCCTCAGAAATGGCTGCAGATTTCCGTGCACAGACACGACGTTTAAATGGGCGCGGACAACTTCGACAAATCAGGATGATCCGCCCATGGAGGGTTTGTAAAACTGCCGGGGTCAGCCTGCTCTGCGGCAGTAGAGTCTGATCACCCCACAATTGTCGGCCACCTGTCGTCTCCTGGCTCGAAGCACGTTGCTTTCGCGGTCGAGCGCAATCAAACTATTGTCTTTAAAGCGACGGCTCCAGTCAAGTCATGCTTCAAAAGCCCAAATGCCAACAACCAATCCCTTCGTCAGTTTCCACTATCAACATCTTTCCTTATCCGTAACGCAACTTCTGGCGAATTATTTCTCAAAGACACTGGATCAAATGTCACCTTTTGAACCTACAAACCCAGTCAACTCCAGCAGTCTTACCTGCGTCAATGGCTCCAACATGGAGACGTTCGGGTTACGAGTACACACAATCTCGTTCTCCAACTCAAAACAATGTTTCAAATATCCTTTCATTATTGCCAACACGACGAAGAACATCGTTAGACGTGACTTCCTTGAACACTTCGACCTTACTATACGTCCAAGGACTCGAGAGATACGCACTGCCGACAATCAGTTGCTATCATCAGCGCTAAACCACACGACTCGCGCCAAAGCAGTCTTATATATACAGCCAATTCCTCCAGTATCTCATGTACCAGAACTGAACGATGTTCTAAAGCAACATAAAGAGATTTTCAAGCCTATTTCCTTTATGCCCAGTCCTAAGCGGAAGCATGGCATCACAGCTAATTGTATCCTATTATCGGAGCCACTTCCTCATCCTCCAGGAGCACGTCCATTGGTACCACACAAGCATAAGGCCGCCGAGCAAGAATTCGCCATGCTACGCCAACAGGGCATCTATGCACGATCCAGCTCACTATTTGTGTTGCCTGTGGTAGTTGTACCAAAGTGTGAACCCGGAACATTCAGAGTGTGCGGGGATTATAATATGCTCAATTCTTGCACACAGTCGGATTCGTACATCCTGCCAAATCCAGCTGACCTACTCAGATCTGCTTTCGGTCATGCTGTGTACTCAAAACTCGACCTAGTGAAGGCTTATTACCAAGTACCAATGGACAAAGAGTTCGTTTCTTAAACTGCACTCAGATTTACCAGAGGTGGCACACACGCATATCATTATATGCCTTTCGGTCTTAAGAACGCATCTCAAAAATTTCAGCGTGTTATGGACGAAATACTAGATGGTCTACCATTTGTAATTCTCTAATTAGACGACGATTTGTTATTCTCTAACTTAATGTCCAAACATATGCAGCATTTTAACATTATACTCGCACGTCAAGCAGACTATGGCCTCCGGCTTCATGGCAACAAATGTGTCTTTGCACAAACATCAATTGAATTCCTCGGTCATCAAATTTCCAAGAAAGTTATAACACCTCTACCTGCTAAGGTTCGTGCCATTCAAGGTCTACAGCCTCCAACCACCGTTCGAGTGTTACGACGATTCTAAAGCAAGATGAACTACTATTTTTCATTCATACCTTGCCTTACCAAGATTCTCGCACCTTTTCACAAATAACTCGTGCCAGAAAGCCGTTTTGTCAAAAAATAACAACTGATTCAGCTCAACAATGACGACATGCAGGCTTACGAGGACGCCAAAAGGGCTTTATGCAAAGCGACCATGCTTCATTCACCTGATTGATCTTAACCTTTTAAATTGATCACAGACGCATCCGACGTTGGCACAGGCGCAGTAATTCAACAGTCCATCAATGGCGTACACTGACCTATCGCGTTCTTCTCGCAAAAACTACAACCTCGCGAGACGTGATCTGATACGTTAGGTTAAGAGTTACTCGCAATCTACCGGTCAATCCTACACTTTCACACCTATGTTCCTCTACTCCTGATATCCAGAGAAAAAAAAGAGTATTTATATTCACGACGCGTGAACTCGCAACTTTATCGAATTCACGAATATGAATATGAAGTCACTCACGACAAAGGGTCAGAAAACATAGTCGCAGACACCCTGAGCCGTCCTGCAGTACTCTGTGCCTCTATCATGTGTCACTTATCCATAAATACTCAGGAATTGTAGGCAACACAGCAAGATGACCCAACACTTCGAACATTTCATGTCAAACGCCTGAAAACACTTGATTATGATGGAACTCTGCTGCAGTGTGAAATAACTGGCGTGGGCCCTCGGTCGATTATACCTGAAAAATTCCGTCACAAGATCTTCGAGGTTTACCTTTCAATGAGCCATCTATCTGGCGAAGCTTCATGGAAATTTTATCCAGAACTTATTTTGGCCTGGCATGCGGCGAGATTTCAAGAAGTGGTCAAAACAATGTTTAGAATGTCAGAGAAGCAAAGTGACGAGACACACCAAAACGCCGCCGCAGGTCATCCAAGTGTCCAAAATACGGTGCAAACACATACACGTTGATCTGGAAACCTTACCTGCCGTGAATAATATACGCTATCTACTGTCAATATGGGATCGCACAACTCGACGGTATGAGGCCAAACCACTGCCAAACATGAAGCAAGAAAGTGTCAGTTATGCTTTAGAGCTTAATTGGTTCACACGGTTTGGTGCTCCAACTGAAGTGCTAACCGATCGTGGCGCACAGTTCCTCGGCGAAGAATTCGATGCCCTACCGAAATACTAGGGTGTCAAACACTCCGTGACCGCGGGTCATAATCCTGAGGGTTTCGTTGAAAGGCCACACCGGGACCTGAAAGTGGCGCTGAAGGCTAGCACAGAAGAAAATTGGCTTGTGACTTTAACGAAAGTATTCTATCAATGCGTACAAGACCTCAAGAGACGATCAAATGTAGCTCCGCTGAAATAGGATTTGGCGAATGTCTACGGCTGCCTGGCGAACTAGTCCAATCACGCTCTGAAACTGCGATAACAATGAACGATCCGGCATTTTTGTTTCCACTTCGCAATTACCTACAGTATAATGCTCAGGATCGGCCGATCCGTGCTACACGTAAGCAACATGTTCCGATCTACAAACGCAAAGATTTTGATGTCTGCAAATGGTTCTTCGTCAACAACGACATGGATAACAGGATTCTAGCCAAACCGAAGCGCAGTCCTTATCGTGTGTTAGATCGACGTCAGAATTACATAATTTTGGAGATTAATGGTAAAGCTGAAGCTGTCTCCAAACACAGATTATCCCCGGCCGGCGTTGACCCTAATGACCCGCTGTTTTACGGCGTTGACCTTTCAGATACGATACTTCCACCTTCAGACAGTTTTGCTGACCACGGGCTGACGCCTGACATCAGAGAAATTTAGACATTTTATATTTTGGGGATTTTTGGACTTTAACAATAATTGGCAAAGAGGTGTCTGGCTTATGTATCTTTAATAAGCCATATATTCTTAGTTCAATGGTAGTTCTTTGTTTGATAGCTTTGCTTTGTACTTGATCTAATTATACTTTTGAATTAATGTTTCTGATCCGTCATTTAACTTCTTGTAACTTATCTGTAGGATTTTTATGAATTTTTGCGTTTACATCTATGTTGTCTAGTTGTATATACCTTTTACCATTATAATCAAATTGACGCACCCGAACCGTCGATTCTCCTGTGTATGCTTTCACACATATCACAATGTTTGATATTAACTCTTTCCTGAAACCTTCTATTTTTATATTCGGTTTATATTTTTCCTTTTCCCGCGTTAACACAGCTGTGGCTTATTCTAATTCAAATTTATCATTGTCTGAGAGGATTTTTGCTGTTTTAACGGTTTTATTAATTATCTCAATATTTAGTGACATTTAAGTTTTGGTCGCTGTACTCAGACTACCATTAAGCACTTTCAATTGATTCTTATTAAGATTTATTTTAGAATTAATTACCACTCGATTAGTTACAGCAGCACACGTCCTAACTGTGGTCTGTCTAAAGATGCCAAATTTTTCGAACTTTCTGTCATGTCTGACCTGAACATTTTAAATCTCTCTATTACGTGAGCTAACAGTAAATTCCACTATACAGTTAAAGTCATCCGCGTGCAAAAAGGAAAGTACCATAGATCTTATTTTAGTTTTTTCTCTAATCAGTTCATATTTGCATTTTCATAAATCGCTAAACAACGTATTCTTCCTGTTCATAGTCAGTTCATTTTTAAGAGATCTACATTTATCATATAAATTAAATGGCAGTTTAAATTTAAAACAGTTATGAATTACGCAGTGCTTTAAACGTATTTCAATAAAAAGAATATATTCCAACGGCCTTACTAATTGATTTTTATGTGCTGATTCATATTTTGCAGTTTCACTGACATAGCACCGTATTTAGTACCTAAATAAGCTTTAAAAGAAACATGTTGCGCGACAGGTTATAAATTAATTACATTTTCCTTGTGGGGCGCCATAAGTTGTTTACATGCATTATCCACCTGATTATAATAGATATTTCAACTGCCCTTTCGGAATGATTTATCAACGAAAACCAAATCACCCACACAATTTTGCAATAAGTATGTCAAGTGGAAAATTTAATTTAGACTGTCCCATTCATACATATAGTTAGATCTCTTAAGCTTAACTGACCTTTCACTAGGTAAGTGTGTGTCAAATTTGTTTTTGCATGTTTCTGCATGTTTACACCAATAAAAATGACTTAACAGTGATCTAATTACAAATACTTACGACTCACTGGATAGGGATTTATCATGCTTTTTTGTATTTCTTCTAGATTGTTTTGTATTGCGGAGTAATCAATTAGTGCACGCGTACGCTCAACTAAATTAAATTACAGCGATATCGCAAAAGCTGAAGATTCCTTTGATTTTAAAACTCTTAGTGGTGTGCACCCTAATTTTATGTCTTGCACCCCCACCCTACCAATTGAGATAATTCTAATAATATAATATTTAGAAGTGATAAATTGTCTGGCGCATGTAAAGAGTAAATTAATGTCTATTGACTGCAGTTTCATTTAGATGTACGTTCATATGTATCAATTATATTATTACGATTTTTTTATTAGTTATGTATACACATACACATGCATATGCGTGGCGTGCCCCTTTTTAATGGTATGTTAATGATTGTTATTAACTAGTCTATCTTGAGTGCAATCCAAGTGGTTTTAATTTAAAGTTAACATGTGCATTGGTCTTTCGGACGTCTAGTTTTATCACTCATGGCATGTTTTTATGAGGAGAGTTGCTGAATTATTGATCTCCCTTCACCAGACAGTGTGAAGGCAATCGCAGTTACGTCATTTTACATTGAGTATATAAAACGAATGGTAAAAGCATGAAAATGGTAAATTGTTATTCTGCCACTCTAGTCTCAATTATTTAGATGAAAATAAAAGTTATTAAAATGCATTGTTCCCTTCTTGTGTGCAAAAACAAAAAGAAATTTTATCAGATATAAGAAAATTTTCTTTCTCATGGTCTTCTCAAATATCTACTCATGAACATATCTTTATAGATAAATTGGAAAGCAAAACAAGATAGAAATATTTGAACATAGAGAGAGTGTGGAAAATAGAAACCAATCAAATTGCGTGCGTCACCTCCAGTTCAAGCTCAATGCACACACACATGTGACACGCGAATATCTAATGAAAGGCTAGTCTGAAGTATATATATTATGGCTAGAGGAAATAAAGCGCTTGCTTCAATGACTTCTTTTGTTTAACTTGTGAGGTATGTTGCGACTGATGAAGGCCATCGATAAGTTAAGACGAAATATTTCGAGAAAAGAATACTACTGGAACAATGAAAGCTGCGTTAGTCAAAACGCCGATCAGGTAATTTAAAATAATCCAGGTTCGCAAAAACAAGCTTCATTCAAGCCTATACCACGTCTTTGTGTGTATATTTGTGGGCGCGTGCTTCAGACGGAGAATAATCTTTTACATATTTTTAGCGGCATGTTTATCATTCATTAAAATTTAACTAAAATGACATATGTCAATTCCTGTTTGCATACGTCACACCCATTTCTGCACTTAATTTCCTAAATGAAATAAATTCGAGCGGCATCCGTGAAAGGAGGGTGCAAGACACGATGAACACCCGGGCGCAAAATTTTCTCAGTATATAATTTCCCAGTTAGTAAACTTAAATTGGACAAGGTTAAAGCGTTTTAATGGGATAAAAAGTTAATATAAAAATAAAAAAGTGTAATAAAACAAATTTGAATATTGCCTACTAAAAAAAGATAATAATAATATTTCAAAGAGATGTTTCCTTATTTCATATTGTACAAACGTTTGCATTTCATGTCAAAAGAACTGCCATATAAGTATATATATATATATATATATATATATATATATATATATATATATATATATATATATATATATATATATATATATAGACAGTGGGCATTGAAGTCGCCTTGTAGAACACTTTATATGAAGTTTACTCTACTAATGCTGATTTCCACATTCCCACAGAACATTGTACCATCCAATTGCGCTACATTACTTGACTAAATATACAGTGGATATAGAACGAGGTACGGCTCTCCTGATGAGTCGCCAGTAAGCGCGGGACGTAAGTGATCATTAGATTTTACCTTTCATCCTTGCTATCTTTGGCTTATTTCTCTGCTCCCAACAAACTGTACCTAAGTGTTATTTTCTTTTCTTTGTTATGAACTCGTTAATTAAGCAAATGACTGTATATTTTGGTTTATATATTCCAATTTTGTATATTAACTCTATAGTGATTATAACTTATTATAACTTATTCTTATAATTTTCAAACAGGAATTGCATAAATTTGTTATTGCCACATATCTTGGTAGTTTCCCAATCTTAATAACCGTGTTCAAACAATAAATCAGCAATTCTGTATTTAGGCAAGATAGTGAAAACATTATCAGGTTTCATCCTAAATGGATAAACCGAGGCTGTCTTCTACATTTCATTCAAAGCACCGAGGATTCAACATCATTCGCAATCATCAATGCGGTAGAGAAAGAACACACAATTACTTTTTATTTCTGCAGACGCATATCAATTTATGTGCCTATTAGATCGCCAAGATTAATTAGAGAATCCAACAAAATGAAATGGAGAAATCACATCATGAATGAAACATCCGTAGAAAAATCCTTAGGTAAAATTTGGAATACAACATTCAATAATGGTAGGAAGAGAAGATTGCACGAATGAGAATCAGAAACACTGTAACCTTTTCTAATTTAATTTAACTAACCCTAAATTATTTACTGTGAAATGTTTGCGCCGGTTATTCAAAGTATCTTGCCTCTTTCTGACAGGGATGACACACGTAATTACTTCATTTAGGAAAGTGAGTGTAAAAATATGTCTGGCGTTTGCAAATATGAAATAAAATTTATCATTATAATTTCACTTGAATGGATGATACACGTGTAACACATTATTTCCTAATCTTAAGCACACTCCCACAAACATACACAAACAGACTTGGCATACGATTATCTAGTGAATCGCCAGATGTTGCTAAATCACAGTAACTTCACTGGGAAAGTATACACGAGCACAAGTAGACTAATTCTCAAACAATCTAGAACTCTTACACAAGCGTGACGTCCCTTATCCCCATAAGTCATAAATATTTACAATTAAATCACTGTCATTTCATTTTGATGAGTATACGTATGCAGACAGAAGCACAAACGAATATGACATACATTTGCCTAGTGAAAGGCCGTTAGGCTTAAGAGCTCTAACAATATGTAGAAATGGGACAGTTTAAATTAATTTTTCCAATTGATATATTTATTGTCAAATTGATTGTTAGATGTGCTTTCCATTGAAAAATATTTCCGATAAAGGAAGTCGAAATAACTCCAATAATCAAGTGAACAGTGGATGCAGGAAATTATAAAATACTGAATTATCTTTTGCTCACATTTGATCTAATTTGAATTTAGAGGAACTGCAATTAATGCACAACTTTATATATGTGATTTCTCTGCAAAAAACAGTATATAAATGTTTGGAATTTTTAAAGGAGTGCTGAATAATTTTTATAATGAGTTAGTTTTGGCACTGAAGTGCAGTAGACTTTATATGAGGCTGACCTCAGTATTTGGCGTAGTGCCGGTTTCTAGCTATGAACTGTGATTAATAACAAAATGAATTTGTACATGGAACTATATTATTTTTTCATGCTGTATTAGGAAAATCCACCTTTCCTGTTTAAACACGTTTGCTATATGACCCGTAAAACTTTATACAGAATCAAATCAAAATCCTAAATCAAGTTTTCTTTCATGCGTTACGCAATTCTTACTGGTAATATTTGTTAATACATTTAGAAATGTAAACTAAATTATTCACTTCACCAGCAATCTATTATTTAAGTTGGGTTTGTTTACATTTACACTTTCCACCCCAATAAATTTAAAAATTTGTTTACATGTCCATAACAAAGAAACTAAATTTTGGCAAACGTCTGTATTATTTGCTTACATTTTTCCTGTAAACAAACCAAATAAGATATAAAAGGTCGTTTAAGACAAAACGATTAATTTGATTTGCAATGGCATGTGTCACACTTGCACATAATAGCGTAGAAGTTTTTAAACTTTTCGTTTTGAATTTAATATTGAACACACAGTATTTTGGCGAACAGGATGTTAAAAGACCCACAAATGAAAATGACAAACAGGCCATAAAGCATGAAGCATACAATGGTGAAAAGGTAATTGACAAACAGACTGCAAGAAAGATCACACAGAGTGGCGCGGAAGAAAATGGGAGAAAAACTGAGTTCAAACCCGCGAAATCAAATTCAATGAAAATAAAGGGATTGGTAAATAAATTGGCCAAAATATCGTGTGCGTACCAGGTTGATGAAAATGCTGCAGAACAAATTGTACCTGGTGAGGAGTCTACTAAAGATGTTGCACAAACACTTGTGAGAAGAATTTAAAAAAAAGTCTGTGAGGTGGGCAACGCCACTATGTGTAACTCAAAGCGACGAACAAGCAGCAAAATGGTTCAAAATTTCAGCTGCGTACCATAATGGCAAACATTCTGCTCCAAAAAGGAGAAAATCAAATAAGCAAAACGCCAAAAAGGATTTGACCGTGCGGACTAAATCACATAAAAAGATTCTTGGAAAAAATGATGCGTCAATACAATCTTTAGTGGTCGCAAAAAAAGTTGATGAGGAAAATGTGAAAGAGACCGCAAAAGCTGGTGCGACAGATAATCATAGAAAAGCAGTTAAAAACACAGCACAAGAAAGAGCAAAGAAAAGTGAGAAAAAGAAGGCTAAATTGACCAAAATATCAGGAGCGGAGGCCGTTGGTGAAAAGTATATTCCGTTAATCTGGCGGACTGAAAATTATTCCACATTATTTAACTGTGTCTTTTTAATTTTAGTTTTCGTGACGGTAGAAATACTATTTTTCATAATTTATTTCCAAAACGTTGACTTCCTTTTATGTCTTCTCTTACTCTTTATTTTCCATCAGTTGACATTCCTGTTAAAAAATGTAATATTGATATTTCAAGGCTAATTGATTGTTATGCCCTAAAAATGATTTTAAATGTTCTACTTGTTAAATTGACGTATTTCTATAACACTGTGAGCTCTAGCTACGTTTGCAGCCAGACAAAAGTTCATAGAAATAGGTTGGACTGGGCTTCTGAAGAAGGTCCATTTTAAAGTTGAAACAGTGAACTAATATGGCTACATTTTTACGTGCAAACAAAGTTGTAGTATAATCCTGTTCTTCGGGCGCGCTGAATGAGCTTTACTCTAATTATTTTAATTGTGTAATTTTGTGAAATTTGAATTGGTATTTTTATATATTTGTAAGCAACTGTTTATATTCCTTTTGTAAGTTTTGTTAATTCTCACTATCGAAATATTTATGAATGTGTTCAAATATAATGTATGGATGATTTAACTTTAGTTTTTCCTACACCTGTGGAATGCGTTAAAATGCCATTTTAAAAATCTACCTGTTTCACTGACACTGCGATGTCTATCTGTGTGCATAGGCCAAAATTCAAAGAGTTTGATTTTTCTAATTATGCGTTGACAGACGGACTAACACGCAGATTTCTGCCAAAAGCAAACTAGGTTTTGACCAAATTTAGAAAAATGGAAAGATGCAAAAGATAATTCTCAACTTTGACTTCGTTGGCTTTGTGACTACAAATCGCTTGTCGCTTGCGTCTTCTTGACGCTGTTAGTTTAATTTTTTTGCTAATCATTGTCATCAAACATTTTGTTTTGGCAAAAATATTTGTTCAAAGAAAGGACATGATGCAACGTGTCAGCAGTTACAAATGAGTGCATTGTAATATCCAGGTGTGAGAAAACGCAATAAAACGAAATCCTTTTGTAAGTAGTGCAAAAGGACAAATCTCGGATAATCCTTCGAAGATTAAAACTGATGACGCCTTAATTAGCTCATCTAACAGATTGAAATGCTACTTAGTTAGTTGAACACGGTTATCAGATTAAGAAACTACCGAGACACGTGATAATGACAAATTATATTAAATTTTCGCAAGAATAAATGATAAGATATGGTCGCAATATTGTTAATATTTAAAGATGAGTCTCCAGTAAGCACAAAACGAATGCGCAGGTGATAATAGTTTCTGCTCATGCTGTTTTTAGTTTATCATTCCGGTCACAACTGAATTAATTTCTTGCTAGATTCGCAAAATCTAATACATACTTGCATATATGTTAATTCTCCACCACAAACAGTATCTAATTGATATATTTTGAATTAAATGATTTCATGATTATCGCGAAATTTGACAACTCATATCGAGCGAGGATCAAATCGCATTGCATATATATGGAAAGCAAAATTGATATTTGGTTCTCACCTCTAGTAGTCTCGCATACATTGTACTTGACTGAGAATGTCGGCTGCAAAATTTCTGAACAGTCATGAACACTAACTGATTGCAGATTTTGTCACAAATTAATATATCGGCAAAAAAATTAAACAATAATTGGTTGCGCGGGTGGTGGTAACAATTCACCAAAATAAGTATGCGGCATTCCCAGTCGAGTACAATGTACGCATGATTACTAGATGTAAAAGCCGGATATCTAATTTTGCCTTCCATATATATGCAATGCGATTTGATCCGGGCAAGTCAAGTTGCCGTCGTACGCTGATGATGATTGTTATGTCCACCTATGTTGGATGGTCCACGTACATGTATGTCGCCAGTGTTTATTATTAGCGTATCGTCCAGACGAGCCTTAGTTATGCCTAATTCTGCAGTTAAATTATTCATTTGAGAAGTCAATGCCTGAATCAACGTTTCCAACCCATCAGAAGCCATTTTAAATGTACCACACATGCTTTATTTTTACTCAATTATATATAGAATTTTGCTCGCACAACGAGCATCGATTTAGTAAAACAAATTTACACATATTATTTAATTTATGTTCACTTCGGCTTGAAGTCTGCTTTTATCATTGGGCTGACTGCTCCATTCTTATACGGGCGCTTCTGCGAGAAATTTCTGTTGAAAAAGTATCTGCCCTAGATAAGACCCTTGGTTCATTATTTGTCTTAAAGGCGGCTATTGCCACATCTTCCCCCCCCCTCAGGAATCGGCTTTCACACTCTGCTTAAACGATCCAACGTTTTATGCCAAAAGGCCATTAATTCTGTTCTTATAGATTCTGGCACAAACCATTGCACTGTTTGTCCTTCTTTCCGCACCAACAGGCCGTTCTGTAGACTCAACGTTTTATATGGTGCAGACACCACTGTGCCGTTTTTTAATTGATTGACTATTTCCTGACATGTAGCATATCTTCCCTGTTCTTTAGAGACTTTTATAAGCGGCGAAATCCGCAAAGCGAAAATTC
Organism: Eudiplozoon nipponicum; assembly: GCA_029291075.1. Lineage (NCBI taxonomy): Eukaryota > Metazoa > Platyhelminthes > Monogenea > Mazocraeidea > Diplozoidae > Eudiplozoon > Eudiplozoon nipponicum. The sequence continues at coordinate 85,640 of JAQBSW010003194.1, forward strand.
TGCTAAGCGCATCGACTGCCGCATTCTCGATTCCTGCTCTATGATGAATTGATATATCGTACTCTTCCAGTTCTTCAATGGCTTGGTGTACTCGTTTCTTCTCAATACATAGTGATCTCCAATGCACTAGCGCTTTGTGGTCGGTAAAGACGTCCACGTGTCCCCCGATGACAAAATATCTAAACTTCCGCAGCGCCCATTGTACGGCAAGTAATTCTTTTTCTGTGACGGTATAGTTCTGTTCCGCCTTAGTGAGTGTGCGACTTATATATTGCGCAGGACGTCCGTCAGCTTGTAACACCGCTCCTATCCCAATATCTGACGCGCCTGTAACAATTGACATATTACCTATCGGGAAAGTCAAAATAGTTGCCTCTATTAATTTCTGCTTGCATAGCACAAACGCTTGTTGAGCCTCCCCCGTCCAACGAAATGGTATCTTGGCACTAGTTAACTGAGATAAGGGCTGTTGCGTAACCGCCATCCCTGCGAGGTATGGTCTATAGAAATTCACCATACCAATAAACCGGCGCAATTGTTTTCTAGTAGTAGGCACCGGATAATCCCTGATAGGTTGTACATTCGAATCTAACGGCATGCATCCGTCCGCTGAGACTAAGTGCCCAAAGAACCGCACTTCTTGATCTCTCTGCACCTTTTCTGGATTAAAATGTAATCGCTATTCTGCAGCTTTGGCCAACATCTTCTGCAGCCTAACACGTAATTCGCGTTCAGTATTGTCCCATAGAATAACATCGTCTATGTAAGCTATTGTACAAGTTAAGTCAGACACGAATGAGTCAATCATTCTTTGGAACATTTTTGGTGCGTTTTTAAGGCGAAATGGTACCCGCCTAAAGGTCGGCGACTATGTCATGGTAGCGAAGGTCGAGCCCATGGCACTGCAGGCTGTCAATGATGGGCCGTATCGCGTGGAGAAGGTGGACTCAGCGCACAATACTGTTTTTGTTAGCATGCCTGATGGACCACGAGCTGTTGCACTGGATCGTTCAAGCAGAGTGCGAAAGCCGATTCGTGAGGGGGGGGAAGATGTGGCAATAGCCACCTTTAAGACAAATAATGAACAAAGGGTCTTATCTAGGGCAGACATTATTTCAACAGAAATTCCTCGCAGAAGCGCCCGTATAAGAATGAAGCAGTCAGCCAAATGATAAAAGCAGACTTCGAGCCGAAGTGAACATAAATTAATTAATATGTGTAAATTTGTTTTATTAAATCGATGCTCGTTGTGCGAGCAAAATTCTATATATAATTGAGTAAAAATAAAGCATGTGTGGTACATTTAAAATGGCTTCTGATGGGTTGGAAACGTTGATTCAGGCATTGACTTCTCAAATGAATAATTTAACTGCAGAATTAGGCATAATTAAGTCTCGTCTGGACGATACGCTAATAATAAACACTGACGACATACATGTACGTGGACCATCCAACATAGGTGGACATAACAATGGCGACCGCGCCGAAGAGGAATCAGAAGGAAATAATCCGGCTTTTTCAGCCGAATCGCAAATTTATTTCAGACCGTCACACAGAGTTTAAGCCGATGCTGGCACCACTAGATGTGGAAAGGCCACAGTTGTGGTTCGAAAAATTTGAAACATCAGTTCGAGCCCAAGAATTTACATTGGAAGCACCTATTGTGCGTGTGGCTGTCCAGGAATTAGTGGACCGGACAGTAGCAGTCCAATTGGAATTGCCGGTTGACCTCACGTATGAAGAGTACAAAAGACGCGTGTTGGATCATTTCCGGGCCAGGCCTCAGGAAGTGTTCTTAGAATTATACAGCCTGAAACCATTAATGGGTGAGATGCCCATGGATATCATGGCACGTATCAAGCGGTGGTTCTCGAAGCTTACCGAGTCTTTACCCGGCTTGCAACCACATGAGGCCATCAT
>JAQBSW010003195.1:0-87554 GCA_029291075.1 Eudiplozoon nipponicum
TGCAAATTTCACTTTAGCAACAAGAAAAGAGAAACAGTCATTATTTCAAATCTTAAATACTGTTTGGAATAATGCATGCGCAATTTGTCAATCAATATAGATAGGCTGAACAACCAGACAGTTCACAACTTCAGTGAAAAACATTGCAACTTAAACGGATGTTAAATCGAATGGAGAATGCGCAACCACAATTGCTCAGTATAAATTTTTAGCCGGGCACGCTTCTTTGTCAAATACTGTTTCTTACAGGTTAATACAACGCAGGGCATAGATCGCTGTGAGTTAAGAAATTCTGCTAGACAAAACGCATGTACGGGCTTTGAGTATTGCACATAAATGATTAAGCTTATTCATATTTTAGACACTCAACCCTTTTTCAATTCTCCATTTTGTTTACTTTTGAAAATATATATGTTCATTTAAAAATATTAGTATAGAAAATAAAAACTGATTGCATTTCTTATTCGATAACATTTTTATTTGTTTTTTTTTGCAAGGAAACTCCACTAGGTAAAATAAATCTTTCGAACCAAAGAAAAATATAACTTCTTCCTGTACAAACTGAACACATCATGAGATAACAAACGTTACTAGTCTATTAGAGCGGTTTCGCCTTATTGGACACAAATTAATATTCAAAGTTGCTACAGTCGGGGATCGAACCCGGATGAATTTGATTCGAGGTCATGCATTTCATTTTCTTAAACACAAAAATCGTTTTCGCACCACTTAATTCAATGACTAACTTTTACAGAATAAAATGTTTTTAAAATATCAAAAAGAATGTAATTTATAGTGAATAATGCACTATAGAAAGCAAACCTTTCTGATTTCGTGGTTGAAATCTTTGTTTTGTGAATTTCAAAAGGATCAAATGGATCAATCTTTCCAGAAATTATCCCGTCACTACTTTGCGCAGGATGCAGTTGCTCAGTAGCTGTAGGTTCATCTGGTTTCACATCCGCCGCTTCTGTCAGAACAAGTTTGACGTGTGTTTCCGGAAAGAGGCCAACTTTTCCATCTTCAGTTTGACCGTAGAGCCAACCAGGGCCTACATCAACAGGTGGAACTTGCGTAACCTAAATTAAATTATCATGACGAAAACGCGGTGTTCGTTTAAAAATGCATTATACAAATAATTGATAGTAGAAATTTAATGATAAAGACAGAAATAAATTGTGCAGCTGATATTTTCCGTCAAGCACAATATACGCAAGAGCCGCACATATGAGTTTCCATATCTTACGTATGAATTGCAGTTGGATCGTCATTAGGCAGCTTGCCAAAGTTCTCTGAAAATAACCATTACCTTTCTTGTACGACCGGTAAAATAGAATAAGATTGTCGTTTATCGAATGTTCGCATACTTATCCTTAGGCATTTCTATGACCAATTGCTTAATTAATGAATTCTTAGTTGTAAAACTACCATATATTTAGTGAAGTATTAATAGATAAATGAACTCAGCAATATTCCAGGAATATGCGTGGTAATGAACAAACGGTGTAAACACACAAGAAAACATTTTATTAATACTAGACATCACTACACCACAAACCCGTTCTACAGTTGATCAGGTAATGTTATATAAATTTTCCATTCAAATGCATTTTCTTAGCGTTGGAAATAAAAAATAGCGTCAACTTTACATATGATCATTTATAATGTGACAGCAAAATGTACATTATATATAATAAAAACAAAAGCTGCAAAGATGATTTTTGGCATCTCGCATAAAAGGTGAATAACCAGCATTCAACAAACCGGCTGATGTAAAATCCGGGGCAAATGTGGAAACAATTTTTTAAAAATTACATTTTCAACCAACAGCTTAAACACATCGACTAAACGAACATAAGCTAGTAGTATGTTCAAAGCAATTAAAAAACACTAACCGTAATTTTTGCCCCAGCTGCGAACGATAACTCATCAGCCAGTCGCGCGTCAAACGCGTAAAGAGCCTTGAAGACTTTAGCTTTACATTGAGGATCGGCTTTATCCTTTAAGGATAGTTCAACAAAAGCCGCATATGGACTTGAAAAAAACAATAAGACACATTATAAGCAAAGTTGGTAAAAACAACATAAACAGTAATATCTAACAATTTGAGCAATAGTGAAATGCAGATCTACGATCTGTTTCATATACTGTTGAGCGTTGATCTGATTAAGCAAGCAATAGAGCACATAGAAAAATACACAGACTGAGCTTGAATAATTTTTTCTGTGTATACGGAAAATATTGGCGAAAATGAAAACGAATATGCAATCAAGTGGTTATGGTACCTCACATCGTCTAAAGTATTATATAGGTAACGATATAAGACGCTTACTGACAATTGATCACCGTAGTCTCAAAATCATTACATATTTATCAGCCGTCTGCAATGAATGGGTGATTCGGAAGTTTGTAGGTAAATAACCTTTGCTAGATCTGCAAATAAGACACGCTTATCTATGCCGATTCGACTATATTATACATACGTGAGCGTAGAGATTCTCACGCTGGGTGCGATTTACCCTGCCAGAGCCAGAACTACAACAAAGTAAATTCACCTCACCAGTGAAGTTTACTTTGTCAACAACGTCTACGTTGTCACCCATGCCCTAATCTTAATGTTTTCTTCCATTTCTGGTTGCAGTTTTTCTGGAGAATTTCATAGCTAGACAGCAGTACTGCATTAGCCTAACTTGCTGGCGTAACGCATTTTACGAGGAAGATAGAACTGACTACCAGATATGCATATATTTGATTGATTAATTAGGAATTGGGTGCCTAGGTAATTATTACTGAATTAAGCTCAAGACTTAATAAAAAAGCTATAGACAACATGAGGATATATTTTGTTTTCTTCCCCCTGAATGCTCTACAATCAAGTTATTTCATTTATAGATTAGTAAAAATATAAATAAACATGCAAGCATAGGTGTCCACAAATACTAATAGCAAACTTGAATCATTCGATCTAACTTAACGCAGATCTTGAAAAACGTTCCGTGTTTATACATTTGGTGACTGCTTCAGCTCCATTTTAGTTTATGGCAAGTGAACAGGTTAATCGAACAAACATTGCATTTGACCAGTCGCACAACAAAATCAGCGCGCAACGACATCACCATTATCATAATCATCATCCTCTCACCAACACCATCATCATCCTCTCACCAACATCGTCATCATCCACACCATCATCATCATTAACATCATCACAAACTGCTTATCGCCACCACCACCATCGTCATCATTATCACCACAGTCATTATTATTATTATTAACACCACCATCGTCATCATTATCATCACCAGACACAGTAATCTAAACGTCATTAGCTGCTAACTTTTAACTGACATATAACCATAAGATAATTATATTGGATTAAGGCAAGCTGATTTGAAGAATGCAAGAAAGCAATTCCTAGACTTCCTACTGAGAAATTGAAACTGCTATTAAAGCATCATGAAATGTTTATTTAAACTTAAACAGAAACATTCATTGAGATGAAATTCACTCATATATATTGCGAACAAAATGCATTGTAATCAAAAACACAAAAATAGAAATTGTGCGGCCTACTCATTTGCAGTATCAATATTCTTTCTTGGCGTAACAATAATGTTGCTGCCCGGAACAATACCCATTGTATAATCGGCCGGACCAGAAGAGCTCGGAGCTTTTTGCGTTGATTTGTACGCCGCATAAGATTGAACGTATTCCGTTAATTTTTGCCGCAATTGGTTTAACTCAGCGGTGTTTCGACCTACTTTACGTTCAAGTTCATTAGAACGATTTCGGCTGGTGGCCAACGATTGACCTGACTCTTCAAGATCGCCATCCTCCTCAGCTAATTTAAAACGAAGTTGCGCCAAGGAATCTTTACGCAGCTAAACACACAGAACAAAGAAACAGGAACCAAACAAATAATGATTAGTGACACTTCGCTTGAAAAGTTCACGTGATACTGTAACTTGATATTCATTATACTTTTATATTCATGATTGTTAAAAAATTATTCATACATATAATTTTGTATTATGTATCGTCATCATCATCATCAACCCCCAGGAAAAAATACAAAAGCCTTTATTAACTGATGTCATATAACAATAAAACAAAAACAAAATTGAGACTAATAATTTAAAACAAAAAATTGTTAAAGGAGAGTGCTATATGAAGGGAAACGTGAAGGTCAAGAAGAGATAGCTAAGTAATACACAGAAATGAGGTAATCTAGGCCTATAAAAGCACAATTAAGGCCAAGCCATTTTTAAGGCCGGGTGAAATCGGCAATAAAACAATTTTGCGCGTCTCACCGTATCGATTTATGAATGCGCTCAAATCTCGCAATTAACACTGTCGAACTAAGAACAGAGAGGCAAGATGATTTTACTTGCCTTAATGCTGACTTGGCCATAATGGACGTTATTTATAAATAATCGCAAAAAGTGATAACTGGTATCGATCAAGGCCAGAGTGTGTGGATTTACTGGAGTAACAGGTGTTCATAAATTGTTGTAATTCTCAATTTCGGTGAACTATAGCATACATTGATATCCATCATGTTGGTACCATGTACCAACTCGGCAATTATAGTGTTAGTACCATGTACCTTTTCGGTACTATAATTTTGGTATCGGTTACTGACACAATAGCCATAGTGTTAGTATCCTTTAATGACCCGATATAAATATATTGTATAGAGTGAATAAGAGACGAAGTCGTATTGTCGAGACTATACGATGTTAGCAACTCTACTGCTGGAGATTGTACTGTCCTATTATCCCACATTCCTCACCCAAATATATAGTGGTTAAAGGGCCTAATACCAACTCATACTGATGAGTCGCCAGTAAGCACGAAACGAATGTGCATGAGATTATACTTTCTGTTCATGCTGGTCATAACTGAACTAATTTGTTACTAGGTTCGCAACACCTAATACATACTTGCTTATATATCAAGTCTCCGCAACCAACGGTATTTAACTGTCTTGTTATTTTGTCTTATGGTTATAGGACAGTGAAAAATTACTTTCTATTGGTTTTTGCATGGCTTGGCATGAGGTTTACGACGATGAATCATTTTACCTGATTTTCGGTACGCAATCCGAAAATCAGGTAAATGATCTTTTCACTGTCGCGCAACATGTTTCTTTTAAATTTTATTTAGATGAATCATTTTGTTGTCGTGTCATGATAATAATAATAACGGAAGCTCAAAACACGTCAGTACGAACGATTGGCGTTAGTTTTCTGTTTTGTGACTGTTTAAATTAAATCGAATTGGTATCAATCTGAATTTAGAGAATTGTTATCACTATTCGAGAAATAAATGATTTATTACCTGTATAATCATGGCGAAAGATGTTAAGAAGTTGAATTAAGCATACTTAATACTAAACGCACAACTCTAACATTTACCTGGCACAAGCCTGTTTGGTTTATCAAATTATGGGCAAGCGGTAATATGTTCTCGTTTGCTTTATTTAAAGGAAAGGCAAATGGAAAGAATAAAGCATACAACGTCTGAACTATTGTGCTCAGCAAAACTAGGATACGATAAATTTGTTGTAATCCGTCTATCAGCAAGATTCATGAATAAGGTAATTTGTCTGTCGTTTTATCATTGAAGTTATGCGCCTTCATGAATGTTGTCGGTTCTAAGGGAGTAGCATTATCTTGCTCTTGATGTTACAGTCGATTCAGCCGATTATGGCAATCATCTGCCGTGCTAACAGGAAGGAAACTTGCAGTACTACCATCGGAGCATAATTCTCACATGAACTGTTTCATGCCAATTTCTCATGTTACAAAAAGTTTTTGGTCATACGGTCTCAAAATCCGTAGATGTCCGCTGTGTAGGAGCCTCGGATATTCTTCTGTTTATAGATTTATACCATACTGTAATAACATGGGCATCGATCTAAATTCGACTAGTAATACATCATAGCCATATTTTACTGCTTGGATTTGAATGCTTTATTATTTAAATCTAGTTTGCAAATTTACTAGAGCTCTTAGAAATATTTACGAATTTAATTTGCAAAAGGAAGAAGTCATCGCTTCTCGCTATACACGTATGCAAAAAACAAGCAATCCCTGCATACACATGCCTATACAATGCTTATGATATATATCCTTAGGCCTAGCGCATGCATATTTGTTCAATCGTTGAAGAAAGCTAATTTTGAACGAAACATCATGTTTGCAGCATGCACGTACCTCATTTCCAGTGGTCAGTCAACGAGGATTAGATCGTACACCATTTCCAGTAGCCAGTCAACGAAGATAATTTCGTAACCCATTTCCCGTTTCCAGTCAACGAAGAAAAGATCGTAATTCCTTTCCAATGGGGCAGGTCAAAGATTAGATCGTACCTCATTTCCATTGGCCAATCAGCGAAGATTAGATCGTACCTCATTTCCAGTGGATAGTCAGGGAATATTATATCGTACCTCATTTCCATTGGCCAGTCAGCGAAGATAAATTCGTACCTAATTTCCAGTTGCCAGTCAACGAAGATTAGATCGAATCTCATTTACAGTGGCCAGTCAACGAAGATTAGATCGTACCTCATTTCCAGTGGATAGTCAAGGAATATTATACCGTACCTCATTTCCAGTGGCCAGTAAACGAAGATTAGATCATTCCTTATATCCAGTGTCCAGCCAACGAATATGTAATCGTTTCACATTTCCAGTGGCCAGTCAACGAAAATTAGATCGTACCTCAGTTCCAATGGTTAGTATGAATGATGTGACAGCTTTAGGACGAAAGGAACGACTCAGCACCAAGCAACCACCAAGCCTAACTAAATGCGTACTCGGAAATGGGGATCAATCGGACTTCTGCGAAACTGATAGTGCTAATCTACTACACACGAATGAAAACGGTGAATAGTCTAATTGACGATGGCAGTCCGCAATCATTCAGGGATTACCTGACAGATAGCGTGACTAGTCTGCACAGCTCGATGAGCCAAATCTGATGTGCGAATATAGATTGCGTAAAATTTATTTTGAACTTAGCCCACCTTACCATTTTTTAAGAGAAAGTTTTCACCAATATGTATAAGAACACAGTTCTTGCATAGAATGCCGTATGCTCTAGATTTGTTCGAAGTAATAAATTTCTGTTTATTCGGTAGTTCGAGCCTTAAAGTGTATATTCGATTCAACCTAGTTATGATATTTATTGAGAGGATAATTTTTTGAATGTTTTATTCCGACTTAGATTCGAATCGTGCAATTGTTTTCTAATAATTGTTTTAGGAAATCTTGATTTGGAGTCAAAATTCGATACAATTTAAAAAAGGTATAGTGACAAGTAACAATTCATACAGGGCCAAGAGGATTCCAAGCCTACTGACTACTCATAAGTATAAGCGAAACAATAATGTGAATATGTAAATGGACTTTCTAGACATAAAAATTAATTTTATTTCACACGATTTCTAGGTATTCATTTGTTAACCTACAAGATCTTAACAAATATAATTATTCAATGGCTTAAAACTGTAACTCTAAAGAAACGGAATTAATTGGTTTACAGAAAATCAGGTGTAGTAGAGTTAAGATTGTTAAGCATTGATACGTTTTTACTTTCAAAATTTTTCCTTGACATCATTTTTGTAATACTATGTTGCACAATATATAGTCGTAACTTATCCACATTGAGAAAATTTGCATGGATATTGCCCGTATTAAACGGGTCTGTCAATTCCAGTAAAGAAAAACTATTATGCTTAGTCGGTTCATTGATTTTATCTAGCTAATTTCCCGTAGGCCCATATGTAACCGCCAGTACGACACACCCAGATATACATTATTTCTACGGGACATCAATGAACAAAAAATAATAAGGATACAAACTCCACCTGTACGTTTGCCTTCAATGTTTTCAATTGTTCCTCGGCCTGATTGACATCCATTCCAGTAGCCAGTCTAAGAGTTAATTGTTCATGCTCACGCTGAAGCTGAGCTAATTCTCCTTTACCTGATTCCAGCATTTGGTGTATTTCACTAGCTTCTCGCTCGTAGGAATCACGGCGAATACGCATTTGACCAATACTTGCTTTCAGGGCATCTACTTCAGCCTGTGCGACAACAAGCTGGCTGTTAAGTTCGTTGCGCTTGTTCAGATTGGCAGCAGCCGTCTCTTCAAGGACAGCGCGATGCTGTTTCAACTGTTAAGCAAACAGAAGATCATTTTAAAGAAAATTGTTCCTAACAATTGACAAAATAACTTATCATTTGTGGTTATCTAATTTTCTTAATAAAGCGGGACACTGTGAAGAACAAGAAAAGCTAGAAGAATTCACGTGGTCAATATGACACGCATAGAGATGACTTGGGCCTCGAACCTGGGCACGTTTGCTTTTAAGTCGGTGACTATTCATTGCACCTGTCCGCGACAAATTCTGGGCGTTACGTAATGAGTTCCCAATAAGGACGAAACCAGTCTACTGGACGAATTCCCTTTTCAACTTTATACAATGAATTGTTTATCCTGACAAATCTATGAACATGAAATTTCAGGTGTTTTATTCAAGATTGCAATCATGATTTAAAATAATCGATGTATAAGCTTGACTCCAGTTGTATTTAGTTTATTTTCTTTGATTAACTTACACCATATTAGTGCTTCGCGTGAATCACATACAGGAAAAAAACAAACCAGATTCAGGCCAGGATTTTGCTGTATAGATAATAGTTTTACCTTGAGTCAAGTATTTGAACAACGCCACGTATATCATCATCACACACTAGTCGCCTCTCTAAACTTCTAGGGAGCATTACACTTAGTGGAACGAAATTCTTTATATAAATTCTGTCAAAAAGTGGTTCACCTATTAATTTTTTAAATATTATCCGCGCTATCGGAACAAACAATTCTGGACGCATTAAGGTCTACAATGACTTACCGCATAACATTAATACAAGCGGTGGTGTCCGTTTATGATGTCCAATTTCCACATTTTTGTTAAATTGTGTATTAGATTCCAATATGAACTGTACTATTCCGTAAATTCAAGAAGATTTCAAAATTATTCCCGGCGGTAAATTAATCATCATCATGCGCATTTATACAAAAGTAATAAATTACTAAAGATTCAAGGCCACGAAAAAAAGCAATAAGAAATTTAAAAAGTGATAAAACGAAAAAAATCATTTAAACAAACGAATTATTAAAGAAGAGTGATTTATGGGGGGTGAGGATCCGATTAATGAGTATATTTATCTAGATAAAATATAGAAGTAAGGTATTTTAAATCTCTTTACAACACTATTATGGCCAAATCAACTTTTAGGCAAGGCAACATCGGCAGTGGATTAGTCAATTTTGACTATGTAAATGAAACTATACCATTATTTGACAACCAATATTCTGCTCAGGCCATACTGAATAGATTAGCAGACGTCGTTCCGTTTTTTAATGAAATTCACACTGTAAATGTTAGTTACGTGTACAGGATAATTCATCAATCATTTCAACTCTGCGGCTTCAAGTGAGAATTTGGACGTAGTGGGCAGGTTTACAAATTTTGAAATATAAATCGATAATTCCTGAATTACGATTGCCGAGGTTAAAATTAGAATAGCGATAGCTACAGCTGCTTTCTCTTACATTTGTCATTTATGGAGAAAGACGAGTATCTCAGATGTGCAATGTATCTGTTCAAGCAGTTTCGTTATACGCTAGTGAAATTTGGTTCTTTGGAGTCGAATGTTAGACACTTACAGGCATTGCACATATAAGTTACCAAAAACGAATGAGCGACGTTGAAATGTATAGACATAATTTTATTCCGTCAACAAATGCTACTCAAAGGAGAAACAAGTAAGGCTGCAGAAGTGCGCAAACCCAGTATCGTTTTACCTATGCCTAAATTCTATTTCCCAGTAAATCATTATTAATTCAGTAAACACAAGATTGACATATAAAAAATGTACAAATTTTGAAACGGAAGAATCAGCTAAAGTCACTCATTTGTCAACCAGGAAGGAGCCCACGTGTGCATCATAACTCTTGATTGGAACCCCGTGAGATTTGGAGAAAACGGCATAGATGCTATCCCGCCTCAATTCGGACTTGACCATAATCATGTGTGTAAAGGTCTCTGGTTCCTCATTTCTACATGATACATAGGTAAATATCTGAATCGGATTTAGAGACTCACTTCCATAAATCATCCTACGTTAACACGTTTTTAATCTAAATTAAATGCTACTATTTCAATTAGCTGTTAATTGGATCGTTCATCGGAATTTGGTTTCTTAGAAACCGATGTTGATGATGGTAAAAGAATAGTTCTTTGCAGCATGCTGCATTTGATGCTGATGTTTCTACAGAAGGTAGTAAGTGCAGGTTTGTGGCCATTCTAGAAGTATATCGTGCTGATGGACGTTCTTGTGCGTTAGGATCGAGTGTTCGTTGCTTGATATAGATATTATTATAATTATTTATGCACAACTTATAACAGGATTCGATTAACGACAGCACAGGGAGAATTCAATTTGAAATCTCAAACCTCGTCCTCTAGACTGATACATAGGTAAGACTCATGAGTTTCTTTCATTTAAAAACATTATGTATTGGAACGGCTTCTTTAAATTCAAGTATCTTCAAATTATGGATAGCCGCAAATTAAGACTGCAGCTAAAATAACTCAATAAAATTTATCTATGTGTGCCACATGAATGAACAATTTAACAGCTATTACGTGCAAAAACTAAAACTTATACTCTTACCATGAAGGAAATTAAGCATAAAAATAAAAAAACTAAATGATAAGAAAGAATGGATAATTGATGGTTTCGTATGTCTAGCAGAAAATTGCACCTTACTTGTTCCAGAATGATTTGTTCTTTGGCTTTTTCCTTCTGAAGCTGTTCTACGCGCAATCGCTCTGCCTCAACGAGTCGTTTCCGTTCGGCTTGGCGCATCTCCTTTTGCTGGGTTTCGGCTGCTAAACGCCGTTTAATTTCCAATTGTTCAGCTATTCTACGTTGGTGTTCGGCAGCACGTTCCTCTTCAATTTGGCGTTCACGCTCTTTTTCTTGTCTGAAATAAAAAAGGGTTAAGTTATACATATGCGACTCAAACAGGGAAACATTTGATTTAGGGTCTGAAACTATCCGCTGCGCTACTAGTTCATCTTACATGCAATATGCAAACTAAAGCTTCTTGATAGCCTTCCCTTCAAAGGAAATCGAAAGTTATAACAAGCCACCCCAATCTATCATCACGCAGCATACACCATAGCACTTGTGGAAGCTATATTAAATTGAAGTCAGATGACAGTAATTTAATTATTCTAATATTGCCAGTATAAACACAACATACCATCTGGTTGCAATGGTAATTCTCCCGGTAGACCATTCATGTCAATATCGGGAATTCTACAAGTACTATCCAGAATTTTGCACAAAAGGGGCTCTAACTCGGATACTTTTGTTACGCTACACACTGTTCCATCCGTATCGCATACTAAAAGCAGTTTGAAGTCACATGTTAAATTATGCTTCTGGTTAGCTATTTCTTGAGGTGGAACCTGTAGTTCTAACAAGCCATCACCGATCTCCCATCACACAAAAGCCAACGTGCCACTTTTAAATGCTATATTGATATAAATGGCAGGATTTCGATTGTTTATTTTGCCGGTATAAAATAGACGTTAAATCAGGTAGTATCGTCAGCTTAATAATGACAGATCTAGGGTGCAATGTATCCTGTGTTGATGGATTCAATTTATCTCACCCCCCTCCCAGAAACAGTTCACACACAGGATGAGATAACGTAAACCGAGAACTGGACATTGTTACAACGGAATTGGAAAAATATGGTTGTCTGTCATTTACAGGATATATATAGGTTTATGTGTGTCTTTTCATGTATTCAGTGCCTATGTTAATGTAAAGTGTTGGTTACTGAGCGCCTTAGTTTTATTATAACAGTTAGTGTGTCTGGAATTAAAAAATATAATTATATCTATCTTAAATGAGGTTCCCCCATCTGCCGTTAACTACTCGTATTAATAGTGTACTGAGTGATGTTACATTTCTCATTAAGTTACTGGAAATGAGGTACCGAAAAGTCATATGAACAAGACTAGATCGACCATCGTTTCCGGTAGGCACTGAAGCCTTTGAAGAGGCGGAAATAATCCGTATTTATCAACCACGGCGACGGAAACAACGTACATTCTTCGACCAAATATATAGTGGTTAAAGGGCGTAATACCGGCTCCTACTGATGAGTCGACAGTAAGCACGAAACGAATGAGCATGAGATTATACTTTCCGTTCATGCTGCCTTTGGTTTATCCTTCTGGTCACAACTGAACTAATTTGTTACTAGGTTCGCAACACCTAATACATACTTGCATATATATTAGTTCTTCGCAGCAAACAGTATTTAACGTAGTTTGTAAACGGTTTCCAAAGGTCTTCTTTATTCTTTTTTCCATTAACTAGAACTATGGAACATCGAAACCGACCGCACGTAAGAACAAATGTGATAGAGCAGCTACGACAACGATGCGTCAATGTGTCCTTTTAACTAGTGGCGCTAAAAAGGCGACATCATAAGAATGTAGGTAAAGCCTAGCGTGGGATATGGCGAAACAAGGGTAATTAATAATAGAAAATATCGAGAAGAAAAATTTAACATAGCAATGAAGTTGGAAAGCTTACATGCGTAGCGTCATTTTGACATCAAGCCAAGCTATAAAAATATCTAAATATGAAAAATTATTACCGTAGCTTTTCTTTTCTTTCCTGCTCCTTCCTTTCTTTCTCAAGACGAATTTCTTCTTCCTGACGCATCTGGTTTTCTATCTCTTGCTTGCGTCGTTCGAGAACAGCTTGTCCCATTCTGAAGTTCTCCTGCCGTTTATCTTCAAAGGTAACTAGTTTAATATGGCAAAAATCGCATTGAATATTACGACATTATATACGAAGGAACAAAACAGCATTGAATTACATAAAACGCAAGGTTTAACTACCTCAGGGCTCAATTTTGATTACTATTTTCTACTTCACAGTTTTAATGTACATCATAGCACACCATGCAAAACAAAAGTGAAAATATTATAAAGGAAATTGGATAATCTCATTTCAACAATTTAATGTAAAATTGATTCTTGTCTTCTTATAGCTATTTCGCTATATATTGAGATTCATCACAAGTCTTCCTAAGATAAATTTCGCAATGTATCTAAAGTGAGCAAAATCGTGATAATTAACATACAAACTAACATGAATGTATGGTACAGAACAGAATTTGTATTACTGTAATCAAGGTCGCGATCTTGATATAAACACCTGACCCATTAATTACTTACACTTGTCCGCATAAACTAGGAATTGGATAATGTATAAAAGGCCATTCATCCAGTACACCGGTTTCGTCATTAATGGAATCTCATGACATACTGGCCAGAAATGGCCGTGGACAGGGCTCGAACCTGGGCGCTTCTGCTTCGGAATCTGGTGCTCAAACCATTGAGTCACCCTGTCGCACACTACAGATAAATTTCCGCTATATACTGACTAATATTACCCAGTTAAACTTTCCTTAGGTTGGAGCTTATATGGCATTTCCGAAAACCAAAATTTCCAAGTAATCACCCCCAATCTGTCATTATACAACATGCACCACAAGACCTACGGAAGTTATACTGTATTCAATTTTTATTACTTAACAAAACAAAATCTATTCTTTTAAACATGCATCCATTTAATTGTGCTATGGCAGAGATTAGACAGCATTCAAACAGCATAATATAGTGACGCTAAAATAAAGCATAATCATACTACTCTTATTATATTTTAGACAAATAATTAGTGATATTTACGAGAGAGAGAGAAAGAAAAAATACTTAGTTACTAGGGGTAAATTTATCAGGATTACTCACAGAAATGAGGCCAACTAAACATATCCGCAACACCATTATGGCCAAATTAGCATTAAGATAAGGCAACATCAGCAATACAAACTCTTTGCGTCTTTAACTGTATCGCGTCATAAATATTTCATGGTTATATATGGACTGTAAAACAACGTTAGGTCGCCTATTCCTAGTGGTGGCTTGTATTCGGAGTTTTCCTTCTTTTAGATAGTACGCCAAGATGCCAGTGGCCAAAGTTTCCTTCAGAAGCCGAAACTTGCCCTTCATGTATGGAACGCTTGCTCTCATTTAGTTACTACACATTAAACAATAAAGGTTACTGCGCAGTTAGACCACATGAAACGGGATGATGGCTGTGTCCCTTTTTGACCCGGCAAGGTCTATGCTACTATTCTCGGGTTGGGCCTGCCGGTCTATGGTCACGGACGAGTCGCTAGTAAACACGAAACGAATTTTCACGTATTCATACGTTCCAACAATGCTGTCTTTAGTTTATCCTCCTGGTCATATCATAACTAATTCATTACTAGGTGCGCAACACCTAATAACCGTTGACTGGTATGCAAAACTTTAGCAGCACGTTAGCGCCATCAGTATAGCCCAAAGATTGATGAGCAAAAGTACCAAAAAGTGGGCAGTAGAAAGTTAATACATCAAATTATGAAGAATGGACTTACAGTAACAATTAAAACTTGAACTCCGTAATAATTGAAATAATTCTTACGTCAGCTAACATTGGTCAGAGAATAAATTTATTTAGTTACAAAAAATAAACAATAAAAAATAATTAAATAAACTAGACAACTTTCGTGTTAGGAATGGCTCGATACAAGTCTGTAGCCACTTTACTGCATCTTAACCGTATACTAAAATGCCACAAAGTATGGGCGTGGATGTGCACAGCACTAGGACATAAAAGCCATTCAAAGATGTTGTTAAATTCAAAATAAAAATCGCGAATGTTTTATTTCAAATTTTAAAGTTATATCGTCAGAATCAAAACGAAACACTTAAAAAACGCCAGAAGGGCCCCGCAACCTACCTTGAGATTTAAGTCCATCGTCTGAAAGATTAAACTCAATGCTTTGCTGTTTCTGAAAATAAACAAAACAAAGAAAATTTATTTAATATACTCTATTAATAAGATGTGAGCGTAAATAAACTGAATTGGATAACATGCACGCATTATGCAACAAAAGAAAAGCGAACATGAGCAAGGCACACACACACACACACACACACAAAAAAATACGCAAACTTAAATAAACAATATTTAAATAATGAATAAATTTATTTCCTTTATTTAACTGCGTAATAATTATCTCTACTTCAGTTTTCAGCTGTAAATTCGATTGATTCAACGTAAATTTTATAAACATAGCGCCTGGATTTACGGAAAAGTCATCCTCTTTGTCGGCTTAATTTAGCCTAAAATGCTCGTAGATTCGTTTCTCAGTAATAGTCTAATTGTGCTTCATAAATCTGATTTTTAATTAAATCAAACTTCAACATACATATGGATTTTGAATTTATGCGAATAATACAAAAAGTGGCTGAGCTCAAAATTATACATGTACAAATATTTCAACAAATGCAAACTTTATTTCATTGAAACGCCAAGTAGTCTTTGCACAAATGTGAATGTCTCCGATTCAGTTCATCATTAAAATTCAAGATTTTTAACAAATTCATCATACTGCATCAAGGATGAACCAATCTAAATGCCCATTTAACCATTGGTAAAGACATTTTGCTACCTTGCAACCGTAAACCTGAGTAAGCATGATGTATCAAGCAATAATTTCTTAACATTTAAGCAAGAGTTAGCTTCTTAATTATACATTAGATTTGAATTATTTTTCTACAAACTTATAGATAGATACAGAATCAGTTCAGTTTTGAAGCAGTTCATAGTTATAAAAGACAATTAGACGCAGTCTACCTTGAGTAGCGAAATTATAACACATAAGTAAATGCATTCGGTTAAATGCAGATGAGGCTAAGGAACCGGTATCAGACATCGATTAAATAATTTGATTGTAAACGCAAATTCTCTATGCCTTTATTTTTTAGTAACTCGTTTTTTAATTTTTAAATTTAATCTGAACGAAATATTTAGTCTATGCTTCAAACAAAGGTCTTGGCTTCATTCACGTCATGAAAAATAAATTATTTAAATTCCCCACGAGACCCATCAAACAAAAAGAGAATTAAAGAGAAAAACTAGATTCCACCTCAAACTAAGCAGTAACTATGCATTTAATGTATATGCATTATTCACTGGTGAGAACTAATACAGGTATGCCAACATGCTTCACCTTTTGCGCAACTAGTAGCACATTAATTCAAATAGAACCAAAAGGATATGAGCAAACTGTATCTTATGTAAATACGTGTTTTTTTGCCAAATGACGAAGCTTCAGTAGGAGCAGGCACTAAAATCTAAAGCTAGCATTTAATTGGTCTAAAAATATATAGTTTTGTTGCGTCGTTAGTGTGCAACTCCTCAATCGAAACTAGTAATGCTAGCAAAAATCGAGCTCAGAACTATTTGCTTCAGAGCAGCGCAACACACTGTTTACGCCACGCGACTCGCACAATATAGGCAAGTGACACTTGACTTATTAGGCTGTATCGACACTGTGCGACGAGATGTGGACTGAAAAATGACACCGGAAATTGTATCAGAATTATTTCCACTGAAAGGAGGATCTGTTAGTCACAAAACAGACCAGATAATTATATAACACAATACTGTGACAATCTATTTTTAGCGATTTCAAGGAGAAATACTTTAAGGACAATCGGAAAGGTAGAAATATTGAATTTCGAAATAAAGATTGGGCATGGTATATATATATATATATATATATATATATATATATAGGAAAGTACGCATTTCGTAACAAAGGTTTAAATCAGAAATAAGATGTGATAATAAATTGATTTAACGAAACACACTTTCGGTGATGAAATACTTAAAATGCTTACCTGGGTTGCAGGTTTAAGAGAAGCGGGTAGTGTAGCAGGAAGAGGACGTCCAGCCATAGCTTGCTCAATGAGATAAAAGGCAATACAAAATTCATCACAAGTTAGGTTTCCATCGTTGTCAATATCGGCAAGAGACCTGAAAGTATAATAATGTAAAAATATTCCTATAAAATATTCTCATTACAATACACATAATTAGCACTACAGCAGCAAAGTGCACTCAGGTTTCATCGTTGTATAATCATTTAATTCAGATATTCATCTCGATCAATGAATTTCAAACTATTTTCTATAAAAACTTTATAAAAACAATCAGTAAGCCAGGAAATTTCAAGACTGAGTAGATAAAATTTAGATGAACACAGCTAATTACACAACAAACAAATTTAAATTGAAAATATCTTAATTGTTGCAGTGGCTATCGATATGCGACAATGGCTCCCTTTAGTGCTGATTTAAATACCTGTGAATTACTCCAAAAGAAGCGGAACGCTCATAAGAAGGCTGAAAGAATTTTTTGTGACGCTGTTAATAATATTAAATTATCACTATTTAAATTTGTTTTACTTCGAAGTTCGCTATATGAAAGTAAACTCCAATTTGTATTTTGAATAAGAAATGTATGATCGCGGAAAGCAATAATTTCTTCCTAATCTTCGGTAGATCTGGTACAAATGCTATAGAGACAAAGGAATATAGTAACCGACAAATTGACGAATATTAGAGCTCGTTCAGATGAAGAGGTTATTGTGAATACTGAGTAAAACTACATAAAGCACTCAACTTACTTTGGCGAGTACAATATCTATGCTAATCGTACACTAGGCCAAATAAACTGATGTTGTTAGTGCTGATTATACGTCATTTGAAGACTATATGTACTAAACTTCTCAAACGAAAGCGGTCGAATGCATGTAAGCGTAAAAATCATCAAATTTCATTTACGCAGAAGAAAATTGCACGTTCAGACTGAGATACTCTAGCTTTTTTTGGATTCGCATATTGATCTCGTCTTTCATATTGCCCGAGTTAGATTCAGCCAGCAAGATATGTAAACCTAACAATTGAATACAAATCAACATCTTGAAGTTGCAGAGTTGGTTCGAGTGATTGTTGTTCCAGTAGAGGTAATTTAACTATAGAGGATGAGAATTTCATACCACAAGACGAAAGGACGACTGATTTCCACATTGTTGATTGAGGCATTCGTGCGGAAATCGGGACGGATTGAGATACCCAGTAAAATTGATATTTAAAAGCTCTAGCTCACCTATCAAGGCAACAAATTATATCAGTGATCAGATTCTTCATGTATTCGTTTATTATTTTTCTAACGTTAATTTTCTCGCAAATAAGTTTGAAAAATTGTCGGCTGTCATCTGATATGAACGTTTCTTCCAATTCTCTAAATTTTCTGATTCACAATTTTTCAAGAACGACATTAAGATGGTCCAAATGTTGATATCTAATAACTCTACGGGTATTATTATAAGCTGCCAGAAATTTGGCGCCAAGTTTGAGAATCTCTACAGATATTGCAAAGACATAATAACAGATTTTACAGAAGCCTACAATGCAGCATACAGTGGTACACTCAATTTGCGCATCGGATCTTGCCTTCTTCTTCCAGACCAAATAACATCGATTTTAGATTTATTCGAATGACGGCCGGTCGAGCTCCCACATATAAAATCCATCATCATTTCCAGCCACACAAAAGTCAAGTGACTAATGTTTCACTGCCACACAACCATTAGGAGTGAAAAAAGGTATATAAGTGAATTTAGACAAATTATTATTGAGATTTACGAGAGAGGGAGAGGGGTAGAGAGAGAAGGAAAACCTTGCTACTAAGAGAAAATTTATCAGGATAATTCACAGAAATGAGGCAAACTAAACCTCTCCACAACACCATTATGGCCAAGTTAGCATTCGGGCAAGGCGACATCAACAACACAGCTTCCTTGCGGATTTCACCGTATCACGTCATAAACAAACCGAACCTCGCAGCTAACTTTACCCTACTAAGAAAAGACAATTACGAAGATGATTCTACGATACATCTGCAACAAGATCGCCACTGAGCTCGATTCGCTGCCATATCGCTAAGGGTTTCTAACCAAGAACTGTGATGTGCACGAGGACCCCATCCCGGCAAACGAGTGGATCCTATACTACCCAATTTGGATGTAAGTGACTTTAATTGTTTCTGCCATGTCAAAATCTGCCCACCTTGTTTCTTACGCCAATTTGGTGCTGGATGAGAGAACAGAGCTCTATTGGGCAATCGGAATGAGGGCATACGCAAAACGTGACCGAGCCAACGAAGTTGATGGAGCCTTATTTGCTTTTCTAAAGACGAGCACCTATTGTCAGATCCAAAAATACGTCTACGGATGTCAACGTTAGTTATTCGTTGTTGGTAACCAACATGTGCTATACTTCTCAAACAACGATGATCGAATGCCTGTAAGCGTCTCAGATCATCAATTCTAAGAGGCCAAGTTTCACTAGCGTATAGTAAGACTGCGCGTACAGATGCATTGTAAACACGACTTTTAAGGCAAAGTGAAATATTCGCGTTTCTCCATAAATGACGAAGGTTCGAGAAAGCTACTCTAGCTTTCGCGATCCGTATTCTCACCTCGTCGGACATATTGCCTACGTTATTGATAGAGCTCCCAAGATATGTAAACCTGTCGACTATGTCAAGATCTTCATTCTGCAGTCGCAACGTTGGAGTGAGTGGTGGGTGATCCTGTAACAGTATCTTACATTTAGAGGGTGCGAATTTCATACCGAAAGACGGAACAACGTTTGCTAATCTATTTAAGGTGGTCTGGGCAGCATGCTGATTGTCGAATAATAGTACGATACCGTCCGCATAGTCAAGATCGACTAGTTTATCTCCCGGGAGAACTTCAACTCCAGCGTCCTGAATGTGTGAGAGAGTGTTGTTCATAATAGCATCGATTACAAAATTAAACAAAAATGGGGAAAGTGGACAACCTTGACGAACACCACTGCTGGTTGTAAAGTTATGCGTTAATTCGTTGTAAACCTTAACGCGACCAGAAGTATTTGTGTAGAGAGCTCGTATAATATTAACAAATTTAGTGGGCACACCGCTTTTCGACAAGATATGGAATAAAACATTGCGATCCACCGAATCAAATGCACCCTTGAAGTCTAGAAAGACGACTATTGTGGAACGATGATATAAATGTCTCTGTTCGAGAAATTGCCTTAACGTAAAAATATTATCTATACAACCTCGTCCTGCGCGGAATCCGGCCTGTTCTTCTCTTGTTTGTGATTCACGTGAAGCGCTAAGACGACGTAGGATAATCGAAGCAAATAACCTTGATACGATCGGAGTCAAACTTATACCACGATGGTTATCGCACGAATTACGATTGCCATTTTTGAAGATGGGAATGATGGTTGACTCATTCCAGTCAAGTGGTACGGTTTCCTCATTCCATATAGTATGAAAAAGTTTGGTCAACGCTCCTGAAATTATATCGCCACCATCCTTAAACAATCCCGGAAGCAGATCATCAGGGCCGGCGGCTTTGCGGCGCTTAAGAGATAGGATTGCATCGCGTACTTCTAACTCGGATGGTTCTTCGGGACTAACATTCCACACTGTTGATGCAGACATGCTTTCGGGAAGCGGAACTGACGCGGGTGGCCAAGAAAATTGATCTCTAAAGTGTTCAGCCCACCTGTCAAGACGACTTATTTTATCGGTTATTAATTCGTTGTTACTATCATTTATAGTTTCGCTAACTTTTAACTTTCTCGGACCTGTTGTGCGTATAAGTTGGAACAAACAGCGACTGTTACCTGACGCGAAAGCTACTTCCATTTCTTCAGCCTTTCTGCTCCAAAAGTTTTCGAGATCGCCTTTTAGACTGCGTTTAAGTTGGCGTTTTATATTGCGACGGGTATTATTATGAGTCGAGCCAGGTGGAATTTGGCGCCTTATTTCCAGTATCTCCATAGATTTTACAGAGAGCCAGTGATTATTTCTACGGGGGCCTGTTATGCCACATACAGTAGTACCTGCATTGTGCATAGTGGAACTTGTCTTGGACCAAAGTATATTCGGATTTACGCTATTCAGACTAGTTAGATTAGCCTTAAGAATATTTTCATAGTTTTGTCGGATGTACGAGTTTGCCTACATCAATTTGGGGTTTATTCTTAATTATTTTCCCGGAAAATTTTAGATAGATAGTCTGCCAACCAAAGCTGATGAGCACTATCTGCCCAGATGCCAGTGGCCAGAGTTTCCTTCAGCAGCCGAAACTTGCCCCTCACGTCTGGAACGCTTGCTCTCATTCCGTCACTACACATTTAACAAAAAGTTACAGTGCAGTTAGACCAAACTCGAGGCTTCACATGAAACGGGATGATGACTGTCCCTTTATGGCCCGGCAAGGTTCATGTTACCAATCCCGGGTCGACTAGCTTGAGCCCGCGGGTCTTCAAGCCGGAATTTCTATGGCTACGGCTATAAAATCCAAATTTATCCAACGTACGAGCTACAGCTTCTTGTTATAATATTTTAAAATGTTGCGAAGTTCCAGCGTCAATATGATGGATATCACGATTTCGGATCGTGGGTTGTTACTTTGCACGATCAGTTTCGCAAAGATCTGATTGATCCCCATCTTCAAGTACGCATCGAGTTCGTCTTATTATTGGCTGGGTGCGGATTTGTCCCTTCCTTCCGAAGGCTTCAACTTCGTTCATACTAACCACTTGAAATGAGCCAGTCAACGAAGATTAGATCGTATCTCATTTCTATTAGTTATTATAATCTATGCCGACGACTTCGGAAGAAAGAGACGAATCCGCACCATTCCAGTAAGACAAACTCAATACATACTTGGAAATGGGGATCAATCAAAACCCCGCGGATGCAAATCGTGGAGATTCAACATCAGAAGAGTACTTAGCAGATAAATTATAGCCATTTATTATATTATTTCTTCAATATGGTTTTTAATGTCCAAAAAAATTACCTTTAAATACAAACAAAAATTAACCCAGAAACTAAAAAAAGCAAGGATCAGTCAAGTACGAACATAATGTCCGTTCGATTGTGATAAATATTAAGTAAAATGTATATAGATAGCAAAAAAAATTTCCAAAATACGTGTGATAGAGTACGTGAAATTAGTGAACTTAATGAATAATTAGTATTTTTAAAATAAAGCAGTTAGTATTTGTTTGCGCATTAGCCTAATAAGCATTAATAATCACATTCAGCAATAAAATGTTATGATTAAAAACACACAGATAATTATATTTCAACGAAAACATAAATAACCCACCATATCTGTGCCAATGTACTCTTTGGAAGATTAGATCGCATAAAAAACGGGCGCACTTCAACACCAGTTAAAAAGCCCTTTTTAGTTCTATCATGCTGATTGAATTGCAGTTTGTATCGAGGTCGAGAATTAGGTGGAATAGCCCATTCCGTATTCGAATTCATTTGCACATTTCCGTTGGTTGGTGGAAATTCTAACAGATTGGTCATACGTAAGGAGAAGAATTTTGTGTATGGAAGCATACTTTTATTATAAAGCAAGTTTACAAATCAAAATTTTAAAAAATTATACGATCAATGATCTCATGGATGGCTATACCAGTTATTTAAATCAAAGTTGCCAGATTCATCCAAACACAAATTCAATTCTATATACATTTAAATACTGCTTTTTGCGAAGAACTAATATATATGCAAGTATGTATTAGGTGTTGCGAACCTAGTAACAAATTAGTTCAGTTGTGACCAGAAGGATAAACCAAAAGCAGCATGAACGGAAAGTATAATATCATGCACATTCGTTTCGAGCTTACTGTCGACTCATCAGTAGGAGCCGGTATTACGCCTTTTAATCACTATATATTTGGTCGAAGAATGTGGGATAATAGGATGGTACATTTGTCAGTATAAAATAAGCACTGTATAAGTTAACAATGGACAATTCATTCAGTAAGTAGAGTTTGTGGCGGAGAACTAATATGTATGCAAGTATATATTAGGTGTTCCGAACATAGTAACAAATTAGTTCAATTATTACCAGAAGGATAAACCAAAGACTGCATGAACGTAAAGTATAATTTCGGGCACATTCGCTTCGTGCTCACAAGCGACTCACCAGTAGGAGCTGGTATTACGCCCTTTCATGCACAATATATATTTTGATGAGGAATATAGGAAAATAGGACGGTAAACCTACAGTAGTGAAGCTAAAATCATATAATCTCGACAATGTGACTTCAACTCTAACTCATTCTATATAATATATATATAAAGTCTGTAAAGGATACGAACACTATGGCAATTATGTCAATACCCGATACCAACATTATAGCACAGAAAAAGTACATGGTACTAACATTATTATTGCCGAGTCGGTACATGGTACCACCATGATAGATTTCAATTTATGTTATAGTTCACCACAATTGAGAATTACAACTACTTCTGAACACGTTATTCCAGGAAATCCATACACTCTGGCCTTGATCGATATCAGTTATCACATTTCACGGTAATCATGACATCCTATTCTCTCACATTACTCACCCAAATATATAGAGGGTAAAGGGCGTAATACCGGCTTCTACTGCTGAATCGCCAGTAAGAACGAAACGAATGTGCACTGGATTATACTTTCCGTTCTTGCTGTCTTTGATTTATCCTTCTGGTCATAATTGAACTAATTCATTAATTAGCCTGGTTTCGTTCTTATTGGGAACTCTACAAGTACTGCCCAGAATTTCTACGTGGAAAGGTCCCTAATAGGGGCACATTTGCTACGAAATCTGTGACTCCATTTACAGCACAACACACACACATATTTTTTTTCTGTTATATACTAACTTAGACTTTTGGTTTGCCTTCCCTTTAGGTGGAGTCTGTGTGACATCTTTTTAGATTTAAAGTTCCGACTAACCACCCCTAATCTGTTATTATTGAACAAGCAACATTCTACCTGGCGAACTGGTACAGAATTGACTATTTAAATAATTAAGTATTCATAGACTGCGCGATTGATGACAATTCGAGTTTGATATAAGCTTCAATTATATTATATATACATTTGTCAGTATAAACTAAGCATTATGTAAAGTAGCAAAATCAAGTCATCTGGTAGACCGGTTTCAGCAGGGTGGCACAGTAAATAGTCACAGACTCTGAGATAAATATTCCCTGATTCTAGTCCTGTCCGCGGTAAATATCTGGGCAGTACTTGTAGAGTTCTCAATAAGGATGAAATTGATCCACTGAATGAATTAACTTCACTACCTAATACAAAGCTTAGGTTATACTGTCGAATATAAATAATGGGATTTGTATTTATAACAAACTCCACCCTTTAAACGAACATTGGTTGCGCGGGCGGTGATAACAATTATTATAATCAAGGTTGCGGTCTTGATATAAACACCTGACCAATTAATTACTTACATATGTCAGTATAAACTAAGAATTGTATAGTGTAGTAATTAATGGGTCAGGTGTTTATATCAAGACCGCAACCTTGATTATAATAAACTCCACCCTTGTTTTAAATAAAAGTTTTAAAATGAAATTTTTATTCCAGATCAACTAAACTGGAACATCTTATACTTCATGTATTACACACAGAAGAGAAAAGGGTAATAGGTTTGATGAAATGCGTACATCATATAACAATAATAAAAAACAGAACGCAAAAACAGACGCAAAATCAAATAATTCACCAGTTAATATTCAATTTATATAAAAAGTTCTTGTTTAATTAACGGCAGAAAAATGATAGTGCAACTGACTTTCTGATTATAACGCATTTCTACCCATATATTGCAATTAAAAATACCCGCAAATCCGCCTGGTTTACAGTGTGACTCTTCACGCTGTGTTCTGCTAATACGGAAATTATTTAATCAAAGAAAGATATTCATGCAGACTTCATCGTGCGTTACTTAACAAAATTAAAACAATTAGGATAGAAAATGGTCCATTCTAACTTGACTAAAATAATTGAAGGTGATGAGATAGACAAACCTATTTTGGAGTTTCTTTAACTATATTGAATTTAAAAATATATAAAAATTCTTAAAGCTAACAGGCCATATTTTCAAACATTAAAATGGCAATATCAGTTTTCCCAATACTTGTATTAAAGTCTACACATAATCCTAAACATTTCTAATGGTTACATGGCATTGAATTGCTAGCTTTTGAATACCGATGCGTGGTTGACTATGATAATGATGACTATCTGTTTAGAGCATTAAGCACAGAGGCTTCGTGAAGGGCCAAATAATAGAATCCAAAAGTATTCTAGACCACTAGAGAAAGATACAATGCTTCGACAAAAGCTACATATTGCATTTTGCAAGCAAAACCTACATTATAGCAGAAATAATATATTTGAATATTTACATAATCGATACAAAAAAAATCGCAACAGTTGTTCGCTGTAGCAACTTGTGTGTGGGTTGTACATATCTCGGTAAAGTATACGTGCAAATGTGCATGTACATAAATGTCTGCTTTTTCTCATTTGTTCCGGTTATTGCAGGAGAGTTCTTGGTAATGTAAACATGTAATTGTTTATAACAACAAGTATTAAAAGACAAAGCAAAAATGGTAGTAATTCTGTGTTAATTCGTTGAAGACTTGCAACTTTACGACATTTGAGAGATATGGTTGCATTCCATAATTCTGATGGTTGATGGAGATTAGCGTTCAACATTGTTGATACACACAGTCGTTCAGCATTATTGTTTCGTGTTGATCTCAAAGTGTATTCGCCATCTAAATAAAATTCTGCGTTGCTTAAGTGCCCAACTTGAGCATTCATGCCACCAACAATTAAGACTATATCTGAGATCCTTTACCTTATTTGTAACGAGCTAAGGTCTGAGTAAAAAGCGTCCCTGCTGTCACCTGTGCAGCAATCGGTGGAATCATATGAAGATACAACGAAAAGGCAACGGTAATTAAGGTTTATGAGATTGATTTTAATAGATTTAACAAGACATACCGCACAAAATCGGATGTTTAAGGGTATCCATTCTGTTAAAAAAGCTAAAGTTCTTGAACTAAGAGCAAGACCAACGTACATTGACCGGCTTGAGAAAACTGAAACCAGAGGTTCAAAGGCAATAACGCGTGGATAAAGATGATGCAGTGTTCTATAATGTTAGTAGTATCCTACATTTTGGTTTCAGATACGTAACATATATCTATTTTTAATTTATGCAACACACATGCGAACGATTCTTGAAGCTCATTTTGTTTTAACGTTCACTCATTAAATGCACTGACCTTAAATCTAAACTAGGTTAAATGAATGGTAGTTCATTTAAAATATCTTCATTATTTCGCAATTCGACATTGGATCAATCGATTAATTGACATTCACCATATTCATTGCATCTAAAAGAACATTATTGCTATATTAAGGTGAAAGTCAATAAAAAGAGCCGGAATAAGAGACGAAGTTGTAGGTAACTGCAATAGCCTGCTCCAGCTTGTCCACTCTGCGCGTTTTAACAAGATAAGACGACTCTTTTTATTCTGTGCGACGACAAATGCCATTGGAGTCATCATAGTTTTTATAGCTATATGTGGCCTGAGAAAGAACACTATGTCATTTATTCTTAGTGGGAATGTTTTACATTTAGTTTTCTTCTCTCAGATCGTCTGCCTACCAAGGCTGATGAATACTACCGGTCAAGGTGCCAGTAGCCAGTTCCTTTAAACAGCCGAAACCTGCCCCTCGCAAGTGACAGTCTTGCTCGTATTCGTCACTACCCGATTGTGTACCAAGTGTTACTGCGTAATTAAATTGAATTTAAGGCTTCATATGAAACGGAATGATGGCTGTATCCTATTAGACTCGGAAAGATTCATGCTACAATTACCAGGGTAACAAGTGCCATGTGTCGCGTAGAACGCCCGTGATACGCTCTTGCATTATGGATAGAAATCAATCAACGTGTAATGATCAGAAAATTGTCTGCCTCAAAACGATGAATTGTAATCATCCCATCAGCATTGGTCGCACATTTGCGTCTTGAGTTCACCACAATCAGGAAAGTCTAATGGTAAAATTAAAGTCTCGTGAAGTTACCACCGATATTTTCAAGCATATTTAAATTATATAAAGCTCCATTTTGCGTAATCTTGGTGTTCAAATCACCGGCAATTCCTAAAACGTTAGAACGCCAGTCAATGCCAGAGGTCAAATACGATAACTGTTCATATATTCACTATTTAACTAGAAAATGAGATGAGAGTTGGCGTGTGCACATTTACGACTCAGAGAACCATCTTATCTACGCGGAACCAAGTATAAACCAAACGTTGGCTTATAGCTCTCCAGTCAAGTAGGATTGTCGCCACGCATGGATAGAAGAAAAGCGGCATCATAACTGGCTGGATCCCTCGCGCATAGGACTGGCAGAAGTATCGAAATTTCTCGTAATCAAGGCCCAAATGAGACACTTTGTTGATTGCTCAAAGCAATTTTCGTCTCCTGGAGAAATGCCATATGCATAACGCGCTTATTTAGATCAGTAGCCTTAAAAGGTCGACAAGCTCACAACACATTGTAAGGGTTAATGAGTCTAAGCAGCACACGAGGACCAGCAGAGGTTGTTGGAAGCCCACTATGCATATATTAGCGTGTGGATAATTCCGTTATAGATAAAGAAATGTCAGAAGTAATCTATCTCATACTTATTGGTGGAACTTGTGTATTAGCACGGCCTTTTACAATATATCGTCGGAACATAGAGGCCTATTAGGCATCAACTGACATAACAAACTAAGGTGATATCAGTTTGTTCAATGATACATAAAGTGGTACTTGTTTTTATTCCTAAAATAATTCGTCAAGATCGAGATTTAGACTAGAAATGAGAGGCGTGAGCTAAATTCATGCATTATGTTAAAATCTCGAATAATGCCACAGATATCAGCGGCCCATCGTGGTTGATTTACTAAACCTCACATATGCTTTCTTCTTCGTGAGATGTAAGGTGTTAAGGCGAACTATCATGGCAAGTGAGCATCAGGAAAAATTAATCGTGAGAAACATTTACAATTTTGATGTATGGTCGCCATCGAACCTTGTTATGGAATACTGATTTGTTCGTTTCGACATTGCTGACGGCCACTCACACATACTGCTCACCATGCTACCGAGGTAATTCAGGTAGATAACTGTAGACGCACAAGGCGAAGCTCACAAGTATGCTGACCAGAGACTAGTATTCGCGATATCGGCAACTTGATCACATTACATCGTACGCTCTCTAACCACAACACCCGAATTGAACAAAATATACGGGATTATAACGGCAAACAGATTTCAGTAAAGTGGCTTGATTAGCTCTGATTTATTAGAATAGACTCGTCTGTAAACCACCACGCTGGAGATCAGTTCGCGCATTTACATGCAAATAGCATGAATTATCCAGTCAAACAACATAGCAATGCCAGTCAAGTTAATTTACAGCCGGAAAGTATTCAACAGATCAAGCTCTAGACAATTTTAACCAGAAAATGACAAACTTTTAGATAAACATTGAAATTAAAAATGGGTTTGTGTAAATAGTTTACAATTTTATAATATGTGCTTTTCTCTACCTTTACATTTTTACGCATGAGCTCAAAATGTTAGTGCTACTATAACGAAAACTCAATTTGGTTTTCTAGGGGGCTTCTTCCACTATCGAAAAATGTGCGATAATTCAACTTCTATGTGACTGGGTCATGGAGCAGACAATAATAAGGAAGCAAATTGCGCTATTTTATTCTTTTTCTAGTCATTTTCATTAAATTATTAGAAGTTGAACTGTACATAACATTAAATGGTGTATGAAAACTTACGGTTTACCGTTGTCGAGGCTGCCGATTGGAAAACAATTTGGGGAGCTTGCTTAAGACTTTCCGGTAAAACACTTGGCAAGCTGCGACCCTCTAGTTTCTTTTTAATCAAGTACATAGCAATGGAAAACTCCCTTTTATCCATTTTACCATCAGAATCTATGTCAGCTAAGGACCTTCAAAAAGTAAATAATAAAAATATACCATATCTGACCAAGAACCAAAGGTGGTAGATTAGATTTCAGGAAAAAGGCTCTAGCTTGTTCACCTAAAAAATTAACTAAACATAACAGAACCCGTAATGAAGCCATTCAATGGTTTGAGGAATTGAAACTGTTCGTCGTGGTGACGCCTTTCTTCGGTTGTAATCACCCACGAGTCCCAAGAATCTTTTTGAAAATGAATTATATTAATCAACTTACTCATTATCCCAAGTTAGAGTTAAGACAGGCCCATGAATTAAATTCCGAACAGTTGTACGAAATAAATACAAGATAAAATGAACTTGAGAAGCCTATTTGTTGAAAGTTTTAAACAAAATATTCAGTATAAAATAAACAAACATTAATTTATACAAAAAAGCACATATTTTAAATGAATTTAACAAACAAATATGTGTTAATTTGGTACTTAATGGTTAATGTAAAAAATATATGATTCCTGTGTGTAGAATATGGTCGCATCGTCCGCATTATAAGTTGTATGCCGATGTATTCTAATTGGAATATTAAAACACGCCAATTTTACTAATGTTTTCATGTTAAGCTAAATTGTCTTGCAATATTATTAATAGAAATAAGAATCCAAAGGAAGCAGTTGCTGTTAGTGGCCTTTAATAGAATCAGTAAATCATTCATCGTCAATGCCATAAGATTTTAAAATAAAATCAAATAGAATATATTTATTTGGATTCAAACCTACATGTTCCATCAAATAGATAATAATATTGGAAAATGTACAATATAAAAAAGATATCACATCACATAAATATGTGCAATTAGTCTCATATAGATAAGTAAATCTCAGAAAGTTCCGCTGTTATATCATTGCATACTTCATATCAATTTTGATATTTTATTATGATATAAGAAAAAATGGTTTTATTAATTAATCGTATATGTACAATAATTGATTATATAGATAGAAATAGATTCATCATCGAAATAGAAAAAATTAAGGTGTAATTCGAGTGCAAAATTATGCAAAAAATAAGAAGCATGACTAGCAATTGATTGCATGTATTATTGACTGACATGACGATATAATGCATAAAATTTCAATTTTAATAATACAGAACGTGGAAATAAAATCCCAATAAGACATATTGCCGATCAAAATTGTCCTTGTTTTTATTCAACCATGAATCATAATCAAAATTAAACATATCAGCAGGATGGTAGATTTTTCTAGTTCCGTACGTAAAAATTTAACAGTCATCTTAGATGGAGGCGTTTCTCTAAGCCCATTTGGCAATTGCTTTTAAATTTTGGTAATTTTTGAAAAAGAGAATAACTTCCCCACATCATTCCCCACCAAAGGAAGAGATATCGCCAAATGTCCAGATGTAGTTCCAACTTCATGAATCTTTCTTATTGGATTTATTTTGTGTCTATTAGCAGATTGTGGGTGTCAATAAGTCCTTCTAGACGCCGACTCTTTTTGTGTCGATTTTGTGGGCTAGTGATCCTTTGAATTTTTGCATGTGACCAAGTAGAATTAACGAAGAAGGATGTGTTAATTGCTCTTCGAAGGCATTGACTAGTTTGTTGCTGGTCTGCGGCAACATTGAGATTTATTTTGATAACATTTCGGCGAATTAATTTGAACCCTTCGGTCATTTTTTATTTTTTTAGCAAAAATGAGGAAGAAAAATTCTTCGTGGCCAGGCCTAAGAATTACTGCAGGACAGAGTTCTAAACCAGTTAAGATACTGGTTATTATTCTGCCCATAAGTTTACCAAAATTTATCGTAATAAACTGGGCTATTACAGAATCTTTAACTGCATCAACAATCATATGACACTAAAAAAACACTATTAGTTCCTACACGAATTGTTAGCCGTAGAGTTCGGTCAAACCGATTCAAACAAAATAGATTAGTGCCGATAACTTTTGAGAACCACAGCATGGAAATTATAAAGTGGATTGCAACTGAAGATACCAGGTTAAAGTTTGTTTCCTAGGCAAACTGACTCATTGTCAATGATAGTTTGCTACGGCCAAAGAAGCAAACCTGTGCTCGACGTTTTGATGAATTATATTAATTAGGGACTACGTGTGCTGCGTAACTGATGAGGTTTCGGTATGTGTAAAGATTGCCTACACTATGATATAAAACCGGTGACTACTTATTGTTGCTATACACAGCATTAGGTCTTAGTAGCTAGTCTTAACAACATAACCAAGTGCGGACACAGGCGTGATTCATACGTTGTAATTGTACAGTATATGAAAAATGTAGCATGAAAATCAAATGATGAAAATGAATTTTACTCCAACCTTGCCGCAGAAATTGTATAATACCGAAGAACGTTTTGAAAACGCTACACTGTTGTTTGCTATGTAAAGCTGGCGATGAGATCTCGACAGAAAGTGTCGTATCTTGTTTTTACTGTTTGTTGAGTACGTGAGTAAAATCAAATGGGCTACCAAAATCTGTCGATCTCTTTTTCTAAGGTGATCCTATTTATAAATTCAGAGGTATCAGTTGTGATTAAGAAAGGTTGTTTGAAGTCTGGATGAGTTATTTTATTTGCCTTTGCTAACGAGTCGATGGTATGACGGAACAATTGTTTGTCATTAGACCAGCAAGATATAGTATAGTTTTTGCATAATACTTTTGATTCTGAAGATGTCTATATAACGGATAAAGTTAGTTTGATAGGCCGGGAAAGAAAATTCAATATTTGTTCAGAACTCACAATATTTTCTCTATGTCCTTCAGTCTTTTGTTACGTCATGTTCTTAATCAATTTGGCCTTAGACGACAAAGGTTGTATACCTCAAGGTTTGATGCGATGCCTAGGAAATCAACAGATGTAGTTACAATTTGCATTCTGTCACAATTGATCTTGAATCCGTGATCTGCTAAATGTGATAGGTTATTTCTATGACGCTTGGAAATAGAGTTTATGTCAGCATTAAAAATCATCATTTCATCAAGATATGTCATAAAGTAATTAGCGTCAATGCGGAGACTTTTTTCCATGAGCCTCTGAAATCTCTGAATGGCACATTTAACAATAAAAGGCATGTAAAAGTATTCAAAAAGCCCGAAAGGAGTGATGACTGCAATTTTTTCTCTATATTCTGGCGCAACCGTAATGTGGTGATAGGTTGTTTCAGTTCAATCACTGAAAAGCAATTTCTACTACAAGAAATATATTTATACATGGGACGGAGTATGTATCGGTTTGGTTACACAATTGGGATTGCAATACTCTCCACAGGCTCAGTATGTTCTGTTCAATTTAGAGACCAAGTTTAATGGTGATGCCCAAGAACCTTTTGATTATCTGATGAAGCCATCTGCCAATAGTTTCGAATTCTCGTCTTGGATAGCTTTGAGTTTAGCTGAGGTAGCGGTCTCTTCTTTAGTGCAATATGTTGAACTGGTGTAGTGATATGGCATATCGTTTTGAAGATACGTAGTTTTGACTTGCTGAGATCAAATAACGACTAGTATTCTTTAAGAATTGTCGATTTTTTTATTGAAGGAGCACTGGAGATGACTGAATGCCATATATCTATAAACGTTTGGAGGCAAATGAACACATACTTTGCTCAAGTCCGGTGGAGGTATCAATAAACTTTTGACTGGCAACAAAAACAATGAGCTAATATTTAAACAGGAAATTAAGGCATATTATGCTGTGAAAAACTTTAGCGACGATGAAGCTGTAAGAAAATTCACGTCGTAAACCTATGCTAAGATGGTAATTCCGGCAACTATATGTAAAAAATGGTGTGGAGGAAGATAAGTCCTCCGCCAAAATTAAAGTGATATTAACTGATAAATTTAAACCATCTTGGCTGATTGAAACGAATTTTATTTAAAAAGAATTTATTTATTGATTTTTCAAAACTTTCTCTGTTTAAATACTTGACTTTGAATTGTGCGCCATTAGCAGTTTTCGAGCATTACTGTCCTCAGCCTGCTGCAATTGTTTCATTTTTCTTAATTTAAAATTTGATCGATTTCTAAAATATACGCTTGCTAACACTGTATTCTATTTTTGATTGATGCACGCATTTGGGTACGTTCTGGTGTAACACGCGGCTCCGCGTTACAACCCAACGATGTTCAATTTTGACAAATATGATACTCTTTAAGGTCAAATAATCTAACTCTATTTTTACACAATATTTATCTTAAATGTGACTTTAGAAACAATCTCTGTTAGCTTCAGGCAGTTTTAATTGAGATTTCTTGAACTGCAATTTAAATTGTAATCAATAGTGTAACGACACAAATGAATTGCCGACATATTGCGTAAATTAAATTCAATTTTATTTACGTTGCACCAATGAGAAAAAAGCGAAACTTGCCGTTAACCAATGGCTATTTAAGCACGGCAAATTTACCATGCAGTTCAGTTGTCGCATTTGCCTTCTGCTTTGCGTTACGTGTGCGTGCTGTCGGCTGTCATTACCTACGCTGGTTAGTGGATTTGTCTTCACCAACAATTGGCAACATCCGTGACTCATCTTGTTGCTGTACAACCAGCGAGACGAGCCAATTAATGCAGAACTTCAACAAAATTTTCACATCGAAATTACAACGCAACAACAGAAAGAACCACAGCCAGAATCAACCCAAGGCTCTAGGACATCTTCACACTGAAGGAACATTCTCGGCATTTGCCGGAGGACACACGACCGGCCCTGTTAAGGGCCCCCTATCAGAAAAATAACTCTATATCCATAGCACTTAAACCGAGTTTGTAACGTCGTACGGCATTTACTTAAAGCTGGGGCGTTTACAGAATTGGCGACCGGTCCAGGATATTGAGTATTGTACTGTTTTTTTGGTATAAATAAAATTGACTTTCTTTTTCATTTATTTGGGATAAAAATAGATTAACATTTTCGTTTACGTCTTCTTTACTCTGATCGTGGTCTTCTGGGAATTTTGTTGGGTATATATTCGTGGATTTCTGGTGAATTTTTTTTGGGTATAATAATAATAATAATACATTTGGCATCAAAGGCCAACTGGCCCTCTGTTCAACTTTCCTACGTACAAAACAGCACCGTACGTACTCGACAGGCTCAATTAGGGATAATTTCAATTTTTCGAAGCAGTTACTGTGACGTGCTTCATCTGTTCTGCGCTCATTCAACTTCGTGGAAGCCGTTTGTGGGTAAGCGTTTCTGTTAAAGAATTATTTATATATTTTCATATTGCTTGTAACTTTATGCTTTTAAGATCCCGTAAGATTGTTAGAATGTCAGGTCCAATTTTAGATATTGATGTTCCTGTTTGGGATGGAGATAGTGAACTATACTTTATGCGCGTAGACTCCGCTTTCTCCCCGTTTCCTGATTATGACAGTCATCAAAAACTGTCGAAGGTTTTTGCTAAACTACCTTCTGAATTGCAGCGACGGATTTATCCTAAGCTTGAGGCCATTAGGAAGCTACCTAATCCCATTTTGGGCCTACAAAACGAGGTAGAATCCTTGCTTGGGCCCACGGAAACTGAGCAGATAATAAATAAATATGCGCAGTTAGACATGCAAACCTTGGCCCCATCGAAATTTTGAGGGAATTACGGAAACGTTGGTATAAAACCAACATTTCTGACCATGAGGCTAAGGTTGTTTTTATTAACAATCTTCCACAAACATTAAAACTCTTTGCCCGACAGCTCCCCAACACTCTCTCTATAGATGACTTATCTGAGAGATGTGAGTTAGAATATAGGGTTTTGGAACCCAAAGTGAATCCATCATCCTTTTCTTCACCCCCGCAAGATGATAGACTCTCCTCTTTAGAGAGGACAGTGGCGAACATGGCTAAAGTTCTAGAAGGATTGGCCATTACCAAATCCGAGCTAAATCAAGTGAATGCTTGACCCAAATTCGTTCCTAAGCCCAATTATAACGGTAGGCGGCGATCGAGATCTCCGCAATCCTTTAATAAATATGCCCCAAAGAACTGGTATTATAACCACCAGAAGTTTTTTTATTCATGCCAAGTCTGTCTTTGTTGTTCCGAAGAATTTCCGAATGAGTGCCAATTTCCACAGCTGACGGAAAGGACAACAGACCGCAGGCACAAGGGTGCATCAGTATCGGGAAACGTCTGGCGCAGGAAGTAGAAGACCGTACTTTCTGCACATCAACGGCATCAACGGCGCTACAGGGAAGAAGCCAACTACAATCCGACATCCCTGTCCACCTTTTTTTGTCCACGCCGAATTTTTCACATAGAGAACCAAACAGACAATGCCGGTCGCAATTACCAGCCTACTTGTTTGCATTTTTCTTATGCGGGACAATTGATAGCACTTATAGGTCCATTTTCAGATGATGCAATTTTTGGCCTCAATTGATGGGTTCTCAATTGTCCCTTCTTCTTTAAGCCATCAATTAGCTGATTGTCTGAAAATGACGTTCGAACAAGATTTTCCATTGTTCTTCTTCCGAATTTTCGAACCCTAATTTCCAGGTTCATCTTCAGGGTCGACACAATACGCACAGGAGTAAAACACAACTTGTGGCAAATGTGGTATCCTCATTCAAGACAGATATATTTATATTTATTTTAATATCCAAATGTATTTTTAATTGTCTTCCTAATATCCGGTCTTCATACCTAGTCTCTAATACTCAAATGTATACAAAAAAACTTAGCCTTGTCCCCTCCGCGCACACCACCTATAAACATGTGTATTTTACTAAAGTGACATTTTATTGAATAACTATAAGCACACCTAATGGATTGACATACACGCCAATCCATGATGTTTATATTTAATTTCTGTTCCGGACGCATAGAAAGATCAACAAAATTTTGATTTCAATCCTGCAGTAATACACACATGCCCCCAGTTTACCTAATCCCATCCAGCTTGCAATCGGTTATAGACCGAGAGAGAGGTTAATAAAACTGCTGAAAGAATGTATAGTATTATTATCGTTTTGACCGAATACGGAGTCTACACTAACTAAATCGCCTCTCAACCAAATACACAATAATACTCATATCCTGTATAAATTAGTTTCTTCATCAAAATATCTGAGTCGAAATCATGTATATATGTATATAATAAATTAGTATTATTATTATAATATATATATATATATATATATTTAAATTTATATATATATATATATATATATACTAACTCACTTCTTATAAAAACATCCATTTATATATAATTAAACACGTTATATATTATATATATAGATAAGCCTGTAAGTAACTCACTATATATTATTTATATATAGATAAGCATGTAAGCATCCATGTGGGTTCTTCCTACATCATTAATATATATCTATATATCCATCATATATATTTATACATATATACGTGTATACACCATTTATATATAATATGAATATCATACAAGCAACACTGCCAATCCTTCAACGGATAAATTATATCAGTCAAGAAGTTTTTATAATTATATATAACCACATCTTATAAAAACATCCATTTATATATACGTCCACACGTTGTATCTACGCATGTATAGATAAGTATAATAGCAACAATGTAGGTTCTTCCCACATCTATTATAAATATCTATATATCCATATTATATATACACGTGTTTACCCATATACAATATGAATACCATATAAGCAACACTGTGAATCCTTCAACGGATAAATTATATCAGTCAAGAAGTTTTTGTTAATATTTATATATCAAAGTTTATATATAGTCATATATTTATGCATATATATATATATATATATATATATATATATATATATATAGATATATATATATATCTGTAAGCAATTGAATGGGTTCGTTGAACCTACAATTCGCCCTAAGTGTATAGTATATTTACTTCAAATATACATATATATATATATATCTACACATCTACACCTTATATATATGTATATATAAATATACATAATGTCTATATCAATCCACATAAGCAACCATGTGAGACCTTCTCACCTTATATATTAAATCTAAATATTCTTCTACATATATATTTTGAATATCTAAATAAGCATTTAAGCAACCATGTGAGTTCCCCCCACATCTTATATGAATATTTAGAATCATTCATATATATATATATACATATATATATATATATATATCTGCGTAATATGTATATAAATATAGATACATATATCTGTTAAGTATATTTAGATAAACATATAAGCAACAACGTGAGTTTCTCTCACATCTTATATAAATCGAAATGTTCATCATATATATATATATATATATATATATATATATATATATATATATATATATATATATAAAAATATTCCAAACGATTCTTTTGTGTCGAAACGGGTAATAAACTTATCATCTATGGATCTCAAAGATAATGAAATGAGAATACTTAACCTGGGACTGAACACGGCTGTTCCTATAGAATACATACCTAAGAATGATATTATTACTGAGACAGTTAAAATCGCACAATTCCTCCCAGGAAAAGATAAAACTAAATTTGAATTGGATGTTGCCAAATTAGTGTTAGAACATAGGGAGGATAAATGTAAACAGAATTATGACTTAAAAAGATTGAGATCGAATTTGTTATCTAATAAGGTAATATGCCTTAAAGCAGATAAAGGTGGAGCAACAGTGCTAATAAACCAGAGGGATTATGATGATAAGATGTATGTACAATTAAATAATAAAGAAGTTTACCATAAAATAAATAAGGACCCAACGGACAAATTACAAGGCGAGGTTAAAGCTTTAATTAATCAAATGATTGGATCTGGGGAATTGGATTCAGTACTTGGTAAATCATTAATACAAAGAGATTCACTCTCTCCCAGAGTGCATGGTCTAGTAAAAATTCATAAACAAGATAATCCACTAGGTTAATTGTCAATGTCCAGAATTCTCCAACTTATAAAATGTCCAAATTCTGTGCCATAGAATAAGAAAATACACCTATTTTCTAGATTATACATTAAAGAATACTTATCACTTTACTGATATTATTAGTAAATATAAATTATTAGAGAATGATAAACTGGCAAGCCTGGATGTGGTATCTATGTATACGAACATTCCGGTACAGGTTGCATTAGAGTGTGTCCAACGTTGCCTAACTGAATACCCTGAAATACTAGAAGGGAGTAAAATGATGTTAAGTAGTATTATGGAAATGTTAAAAATTTGTATGTCCTCTACATACTTTATATTTAGAAATGAATTCTACCTTCAAGTTAAAGGTGTTCCTATGGGACAACCATTATCAGTCCCAGTCGCTAATATTTATATGCATTATTTAGAAAAAAATCTCCTACTTAGATCTCCCCTCAAACCATGCTTATATTTAAGATTCCTAGATGATATCTTCCTAATTTGGAATCACGGGGACAATGAGTTGGAGAATTTTCTGTATTTAGCTAATCAACTGGGAGAGGTAAAATTCACATTGGAAAAAGAAAACAAAGAAGAATTATCGTTTCTAGATGTAAAATTAAAACGAATGGGTCAGACATTAGAGAAAGATATTTATAGGAAGGATACTTATTCTGGTATCCTCCTGAATTATTGCTCTAATCACCCGTTTGGGATGAAAATAGGCATTCTAAAATCTATGATAATAAGAAGTCTTAAAATAGTGGATTTAAAATATAGGGATAAAGAACTAATGAAATTGAAAGAAATATTCAGGATAAATGGTTATCCGGAAAAATTAACTGAGAAAATCATAAAGGAGACATTATTGCGATTTAAGAGAAGAATAACACAGGAGAAACGGACAGGAGATTTAAATAATCAGAATGAAGATAAGCACAGAACTCTGGTTCTACCAGACTCCAAATTAAGTAGAAAGATTAGGATATTAGCAACAAAATACAACATAAGAACAGTGTTAAGACAAACAGTTACAATAGGCAATAAGTTACCGAATCAAAAAGAAAAAATAGAACCTCTTAACACATCAGGGGTTTATGAGATACCTTGTAAAGATTGCAATCTTAGGTATATAGGTGAAACCATGCGTCCAATAAAGGTACGTAGAGGTGAACATAAGACTGCATGCAAATACAGACATAGTAATAGATCAGATCTAGCCAGACACTCAATGGAGTCAGGTCATCAAATAAACTGGGACGGCTGTAAACGGATTTCACCATGTAACCGAAATAGATTAACCAGGTTGATTAGAGAATCAATTGAAATAAAATCAGGAATGAACGTCATGAATATGACATGTGTAGAAAAATCATTAGGCCCAATATTTAATGAAGCCTTCTCGAATGGAAAGAAACGTAGATTGGAGGAATCAGATATAACAATAAATCCCAATAAGAGACCGCGACTATGCATCTGTGATAAAATAAGAGAAAAATTAGATGAAGTTAGAAAGAGGTAATTTGGCTACAGTTATATATATATGATGAACATTTCGATTTATATAAGATGTGAGAGAAACTCACGTTGTTGCTTATATGTTTATCTAAATATACTTAACAGATATATGTATCTATATTTATATACATATTACGCAGATATATATATATATACATACATACATATATATATATATATACATATATATATGAATGATTCTAAATATTCATATAAGATGTGGGGGAACTCACATGGTTGCTTAAATGCTTATTTAGATATTCAAAATATATATGTAGAAGAATATTTAGATTTAATATATAAGGTGAGAAGGTCTCACATGGTTGCTTATGTGGATTGATATAGACATTATGTATATTTATATATACATATATATAAGGTGTAGATGTGTAGATATATATATATATATGTATATTTGAAGTAAATATACTATACACTTAGGGCGAATTGTAGGTTCAACGAACCCATTCAATTGCTTACAGATATATATATATATCTATATATATATAGATATATATATATATGTATACATATATATGCATAAATATATGACTATATATAAACTTTGATATATAAATATTAACAAAAAACTTCTTGACTGATATAATTTATCCGTTGAAGGATTCACAGTGTTGCTTATATGGTATTCATGTTGTATATGGGTAAACACGTGTATATATAATATGGATATATAGATATTTATAATAGATGTGGGAAGAACCTACATTGTTGCTATTATACTTATCTATACATGCGTAGATATAGCGTGTGGACGTATATATAAATGGATGTTTTTATAAGATGTGGTTATATATAATTATAAAAACTTCTTGACTGATATAATTTATCCGTTGAAGGATTCACAGTGTTGCTTATATGATATTCATATTATATATATATGGTGTATACACGTATATATGTATAAATATATATGATGGATATATAGATATATATTAATGATGTAGGAAGAACCCACATGGATGCTTACATGCTTATCTATATATAAATAATATATAGTGGGTTACTTACAGGCTTATCTATATATACATAATATATAACGTGTTGAATTATATATAAATGGATGTTTTTATAAGAAGTGAGTTAGTATATATATATATATATATAATTATAATTAAGTAAATAAAATTTAAATATATATATATATATATAAAATAATACTAATTTATTATATACATATATACATGATTTCGACACAGATATTTTGATGAAGAAACTAATTTATACAGGATATGTGTATTATTGTGTATTTGGTTGAGAGGCGATTTAGTTAGTGTAGACTCCGTATTCGGTCAAAACGATAATAATACTATACATTCTTTCAACAGTTTTATTAACCTCTCTCTCGGTCTATAGCCGATTGCAAGCTGGATGGGATTAGGTAAACTGGGGGCATGTGAGGATTACTTCAGGATTGAAATCAAAATTTTGTTGATCTTTCTATGCATCCGGAACAGAAATTAAATATAAACATCATGGATTGGCGTGTATGTCAATCCATTAGGTGTGCTTATAGTTATTCAATAAAATATCACTTTAGTAAAATACACATGTTTATAGGTGGTTGTGTGCGCGGAGGGGGACAAGGCTAAGTTTTTTTGTATACATTTGATTATTAGAGACTAGGTATGAAGACCGGATATTAGGA
Source organism: Eudiplozoon nipponicum (assembly GCA_029291075.1). NCBI lineage: Eukaryota > Metazoa > Platyhelminthes > Monogenea > Mazocraeidea > Diplozoidae > Eudiplozoon > Eudiplozoon nipponicum. The sequence continues at coordinate 41,025 of JAQBSW010003195.1, forward strand.
AGACAATTAAAAATACATTTGGATATTAAAATAAATATAAATATATCTGTCTTGAATGAGGATACCACATTTGCCACAAGTTGTGTTTTACTCCTGTGCGTATTGTGTCGACCCTGAAGATGAACCTGGAAATTCGGGTTCGAAAATTAGGAAAAAGAACAATGGAAAATCTTGTTCCAACGTCATTTTCAGACAATCAGCTAATTGGCTTAAAGAAGAAGGGACAATTGAGAACCCATCAATTGAGGCCAAAAATTACATCATCTGAAAATCGACCTATGAGTGCTATCCCGCACAAGAAAAAATGCGGTCAAATCCACAACAAGAAGGACAGCACTGAGAACAAAAACGGATCGTTTAAAATTTAAGTGAAATTATAGTCCGGAAAGTATGGTAGTTAAAATTAGTTCAGGTGCAAAATATGGTAAAGTCAACGTAGAATGCAGTCTATCTTTAAGGAACTTCGTTGGCTCTTCACTGGTGCATGGCGGGACAATAAATATCGGTTGCGTATCAACTATGCAACAATTCAAACTAGGTTCTATTATATCCTGAAGTTTATACTAATGTATACAAGGTGGTTGGCAACCGCTAATGATATGGGTATTACGCACAGCATTCAATTCGGTCTGCAAACGATCAGCAACAGTTCAATAAAAGCCGAAAGATCATTTTCTCCCTCTTCAATTGTAAATTTTACAGTTGTATGCTACTTATTGAATTTAAACAGTACACTGATATCACAGACAACAAATATATCGTGAGCATGACGGTCTCACTGCACTCACAATTTCGGTTATTTTGCATCAACATGCAAATATAAATTTCAATGAAAATCAAGGCCAAATCCGAACCCATTCCTAAACCAACTTTTTGTCTTTATAACTGATTATTGAAAATGAAATGAGCATCCAAACAAAAAATTAATAAATATATCAAAGCGCGTTCGTTCAATTTTTAAAAAAATGGAAAATTCACCTGGACATACAACCACACAATTACAACAGCTTCCTTTAAATAATGATCCAGCTTCCAACGAATCTACCTTATGAAATTTTATCCAAGAAAGTGACTTTATCACCGGCTTCCATAGATTAGCAAATTATTTATTAAATTTGTGAAAAAGGCATAATCGGCGTTGAAATAATTGGTCTTATTGCAGCTGTTGCCTTACCTTAAAGCTAACAAGGCAATAATGGTGTTGTGTAAAGTTTTAGCTTTTCGCACTTCTTTTTGTTTTTTAGTTAAATATGCCCATAGTGACAAGGTGCTCTTTCTCATAAATATCACTAATAACTTTTGTGCCTAAGTTATTAATTTTTTTCGCTGTTTAGAAAATTCTTCTCGTTATTTTCTCTTAATATTGATATAATTATGGGCATAATCGAACTAATTTAGTACTAGGTGCGCAACATCTAATACATAATTGCATATATATATATATAAAATTTATCAGCCAAAAACAGTATTTAAGCATTTATATAATTAAATCAACATAGATTGTGCACGCGGTGATGACATTTACTATAAATAAGGTTTCGAACTTGATATAAACTAATAATTTTATAGTGTAGGAAAGGCAATTCATATAGTAGATTGGTTTCGTCCTAATTAGGAACTCATCATGTACTGCCCTGTCCGCGGCAAATTCTGGCCAGTTCATGATGAGCTCCCAATATGGACGAAACCGGTCTATTAGATGAATTGTCTTTTGTTGCACTATACATTTTTTAGTTTATACTGATAAAATGTAAGTACTTAATGAGAAAGGTGTGTTTATATCACGTTAGTAACCTTGATTACAGTAAAAGTATCTAAGTATCATATGTTTGTTACCAAAAACGAATAAATAACGTTGACATCCGTAGACGTATTTTTGGATCTGCCAACAAGTGATCCTCTTTAAAAAAACAAAAAAGGCGCCCTCAACTTCGTTGGGTCAGTCACGTTTTACGTATGCCATCAATTCGATTACCCAGGAGAGCTGTTATCTCATCCAGTGCCAACAATATCTTACGCGCAATTTAAAGTCTTCAATCCAAGATTACTCGAAATATCTTTGCTAATACATAGCTTTATAACAAGACCACAAGTGTTTTAAACACACTATCCCCGGAGATAAGGGAATTACCCGACGATGAATTTTCGAAGGCTGCTAATCTTCATTCCTTCAATAAACTTTAATGAGACAATACGGAATTCCTCTGTCACACATAATATACTTTATTGTTATTCGTTACAATAATGACTGCTAATCCAGCGTTTGCGATGATCGAACATATTTCGGAGTTTTCATTACGTCATTAGCCCACTAAGGCCTGTTGATAACCCTTTTAAATTCTTAAGATGCTTTGCACAATTTAAGCTTAAAGGAATCCTCCCGATTGCGCTATTGTGAGTTCATTAGTTGGAATGCGCGTATGTTGGTATAATCTGAACGTCTGTATCCAACTGTGGACCGAACCAGTAATTTTTCTAGAAACTATTCTAGTCGATATTATCCCAATTAAAGATATCTTAGGTTTCAGCAACTACGTGGAGTTCTACTACTAGCGTTATTCTTCTTACCCGTCCTTACTGATAACCAATTGTTCGTCACCGTTTAACTCACGTTTACATAGTCCTGCTTTCGATTTGTACGAAGATATTTTCAATCTTTAGGCCAGATAGCCTTTGCTACCAAATAAATATTTTTTATCTTTAGTTCCTAAAACAGTTGTTTTTGACTGTAATACATTCTGGAATTTTCTTTAATTGAATTGAACAAATTTATGGCAACCACATTTGTGAGATGTCGGTATTGAGGTGGTAGATCTTGCTTTCTTCTGGTACAAAATGTTGATTGGCCAGAAATCATTATTTCCAATTTTTTACATGATGTAAAATACATTTTTACATTTATGTAAAATAACATTGACTGATAAATTTAAACCACTATGGCTGATTGTAACGAATTTTATTTAAAAAGAATTTTTTCTTTTTATTTTCCAGAACATTCTTTGTTTAAATACTTGATTTTGAATTGTGGGCCATTTTTCAGTTTTTCGAGTATCTCGCTCCTTGACTGGTCTTGTTAATTTTGGTCTACTGCATTTTTACATTTTTCTCTAGCAAACGAATACATGTCATCAAATATATTACTCCATCAATTGCTTTTTTTCTAATATAACACAAGATTGAGAAGAATCGTTCTGGAACAGGTAATTTGATTCATTCGTGTTCACGTATATCTCTTTCCAGATTATTTGTTCGGGAGTAATACGATTCTACTTTCGCATTCCGATTGCCTAACATTAAGTGTCGATTTAATTGTTATACCATTTAGACATGGAGACCGATATTAAATTTGAGGACACAAGTAGGTTAGTGCAGGGCATTGCGGACTTGAACCTAGGAGATACACACGGTAATATAAGCCTATCAGATTCTACTGTGAATTTTAGGACTTCAAGCTAACGGTAGTCCGATAGGAGTGAAAGGGATGAAAGAAATGTCGGTAAAGTTAGGCCAGAAATTTTCCTTCCAATGGGATTTTCTAGTAGCCGATGTCAAGGACCATATCATTGGCATGGATTTCTTGACACATTTCAAACTGACATTAGATCCCAAATTTTGGACTATCGCAGAAGGCGTAGGGATATCAACACCTACTGAGTCTAACACGTCGGCAGTTAGAACAGTCTTCTTACCTTGCCCAACAGTCGCACATGACTTTGTCGATATAACCGAGAAGCACCTAGCAGTGTTTCAACCTTTCAGTGCCAAAAGGATAGGTTAGAAGACAGGAGTTGAACACCAGATATAATTGGTGACTCCGTTGTCTTGTTCACCAAAGGCTCAACCATTGGCACAACACAAGCAACAGGATGCTTTGTCAGAATTTCACCAATTGCGCAAAGAGGGGATTTGTAGAAGGTCAAATTCCAATTTTGCTTTCCCAATAGTGATAGTTCCCAAACCTGAACCGGGTCAATGGAGGGTTTGTGGGAATTATCGTCTATTAAACTCAGTGACGAAGGGTGATTCTTATCCGCTCTCTAACCAGAGTACTTTACTCCGAGATATAATGAGATATGAGGTTTATTCAACTTTAGATCTCCAGAAAGCGTATTATCAGGTACCAATGGAGGAAAGTTCGATACCACTCACCGCAGTCAGATTTCCAGGAGAGGATAGCACGAATTTCTCCGAATGCATTTTGGTTTGAAAAATGCCATTCAGGCATTCCAGCGTTTGGCTAAAGAAATCCTTCAGAGTTGTCCATTTGCGAGGGTATATATAGACGACATTATAATTTTTAGTCGCTCACGAGACGAACATCGTACGCATTTGGAAACGATTTTGACCAGGCTGGAACAATATGGATTAGTGATCAAACCTAATAAGAGTAATATCGGTTGCTCTTCAGTTAAATACCTTGGTCATATACTTTCCAAATACGGAATTAAACCTTTGGAAAATAAGATCCAAGCTATTAAGGACGTAACGGAACCCCGAACCGTACGCCAGTTGCGAAGGTTCTTGGGCATGATCAGCTATTAGTGTCGATTCATTCTAGGTCTATCCGGAATTCTTGGATCGTTAACACGCCATCTCACTCGTGAAAAGAGCACGATCAAGAAATATTGGCCTATAAACTTGAGTCCAGAAGAACGAGAAAATTTCCAAAAGGCCAAGGAAATGTTAAGTGGCGTAACCACATTAGCACCTGTAGATTGGGAAAAACCTTTCGAGCTAATCACAGATGCCTCAGATGTTGCATTAGGGGCAGTGCTACAGCAAAGAGATCAGGACGTAGTAAGACTGATTAGGTTTTATAGCCGTAAGCTTAATGATCGAGAAAAACGCTATGATACGTTTGGCAAAGAGCTTCTAGCAGTGTATGCCGCAGTGCTACACTTCGAGCATTACTTAGACGGACATAAGTTTAAGTTATTGATCGATCACAAGCCATTGATCAGCATACTTGATAAAACAGCAAGGCTTAATTACTCTCGTAGAGTGAATTCCCAAATAACACGGTTAGCAGAGTTCGATTTCCCTGTGTCTCATATTGCCGGTAAGGAGAATGTGGTAGCAGATGCACTTAGCCAACCGAATGAAGCTGATATCGAGCTGATATTTCAAGGTCCTTTGAAGAGTTTAGATGATTCTATGCATGATTTAGTTAGTCAAATCAAGGAAGCGCAATGATTGGATCTCTTTACGTTAGTCTTGTCCAAAAGACCAGGATATGTTCGTAAGCTCCTGAGTGGCAAGTGGTCGTTATGCGAAACGTCCAGATGTCAACCACGACCATATGTGCCATATAATATTGAAAGAATCTTTCTGGAACAGGTAATTTGATTCATTCTGGTGTTCACGTATATCTCTTTCCAGTTTATTTGCCTAATATTAAGTGTCGATTTAATTGTTCTTCCATTTCGACATGGAGACCGATATTAAATTTGAGGACACAAGTAGGTTAGTGCAGGACATTGCGGACTTGAACCTAGGAGATACAAACGGTAATATAAGCCTATCAGACTCTACTGTGAATTTTAAGACTTTAAGAGATCTGGCATCTATGGGGCTTTCAGACTCGTATAGGTGACCAAATTGTATTTACACACTAAATGCAAACATAACTTGTTTAAAATAATCTATACTATGGACATCGAAATAAATAGTTTATATTTAAAATAAACAGTTTTCAATCAAAGCCAAGTGAACCAATAGAATATAAGATAATCAATTGCGTAAAGAGAACTTACGGATGTATTATATTTAACGGCAATGGAAACAAGAGTATCGTCATTTCCTATTTTGTGTAAAGTATAGTTGACAGATTTAGAAATAACCATGGGTTTCAAGGTCCCATAGTGCCTTCGATTTGAACAATTCAATATTGAAGAATCTTCAGACATACCGATGACGGCATTTCTCCGTATAATATTAAGATACAGTACATATCACAATATTTCTAATGCTTTCATTAATAACCACATTAACCAAATAGAATCAAGCTAAGCAAACCTTTTGGATTATGATATTTTAAGGAAAAATTATATCCAGGTGTCGCCAACTTTTTGTATTTTTTTGTTATATTTTAAAATATGTGAGTTCTAAAAATTAAAAAAACTATTATTAATTTAAGAAACAATAATGCAATATTTAGTGATGTCTAAACGGTAATGCTCAAAAGAGATCTCTGAGCACCATTACGTGAAATAACAACGTATAAGGTTAACGTTGTTGGCCCTGCTTAGAGCCACGCAAACTATTAAATGTTGTGCTCCTTTTCAATATACAATATCTGGCATCTCGCGGACGCCAGATCGGGACCAACATTACAATAAAGCACTTTTAAATCAATTGTATTGGTAAAGGTTCCAGAATGGTTAGCTATAGCTCTCTTATTAAGTTATTCAACTAAAGAAGTCGTGCATTAATTGAAACTTGCATAAATGTCAATACTAGAAACGGTTTCTGTAAAAGATTTTCGTAATGGTAAATCAAAAGGATTATGCGGAGGAATCGTATGCAGATCCGCAATGAGCCTAGAATGCGATTATATGCCTGCATATTGAAGACCACCTAAAAAACATATTTACGTTGGCATAATTTCGAAAAATTGAATGGTTTACAGTTAGGCATGAATGAAAACAATTTCCCGAGAGGTGACCATGCTCTGAAAAAAATTATTGTGTATTAGGCCACAAATATGGAAATTGAATACTGGCATGAACGAAGAATGATTACTCAAAGCATTTTTAAAAATAATTTTGCAAAAATTATAAAATAAATTAAAAAATATATTGTGTATATATATATATATATATATATATATATATATATATATATATATATATATATATATATATATATGAAATTTGCAGCTCTCTGCAACTATCAGACTGTCGTTCACCAGTATTGAAACACATTGGTCTAATTTGTATCTGCCACCAAGATGATATTCTTAGTAGCTTATACGCCTAAATTATCATTTATGTCACATATACCCACGGCTTAATCTGATCTTCTTGCCTAACTTAGTGAAGAATACAGGTGGTAGTTAAAAGGGTGGCTAATTTCGTCTATACTGCAATCAGTGGGAGAATGTGCAGATAGAACGAAAATTTAACCGTGAGTAAGTAACAAGCATTGGTATTATTAGACTATTTAAGCGTTCCTTATATTTAGCTGCTTACAATATAATCTTCCTTTCATAAGCTAAGGAAAATACAGACTCCATATTGTACGACTTTGTAAAATCCCGTGGAGTTTGAATTTCGAATTCAATAATGCGCAAATGAGGATGATGTACTCGGTACTGCTTACCTCCTAGGGTCCTGCATTCTAGTTTCGGCTTTGCAACATTCATCGGTTTTTAATTTGTCCAGTGTATGGGCTAAAACGTACTGCTGTTCAATTTTATCTATCATTCCACAATGAATGCACTAATTTTAAACCGAATCTAGGTTAATTTATCGCTTGTTTACTTTAAGTATTTCTTGATATTTGACAAACCGAATTTATTCTCAGAGTTGGCATGAACATCCGCTATATTCAAATAATCTAATATTTAGTTATAATTAGATTCAGATGAGAAGGAAGAAAGAAAAGAGGCAGAAACATATACAAAGACGTTTGAAATAACATGATTTGCTTATTCACATTTCATGATTCAGAATATATGGCGACAACATTCAATTTACGCAGCAGCGTTGCAGCGTTTTTATTATAGTTCGCACCGTTCAAAATATATATGTGGACATTAAATTAATCTAAGGTTGTGCAAGCTAATTGAGATGAAGTTTATCAAGAATTTTTGATATTTCCGATAGTCAACTAACCAAAGTTGACGAGCGCTATATGCTTAGGGGACAGTTGAAATAGTTACCAAAAGCAAGCGATACCTGCAACTTGCGACTGTCACACTTGCTGTCTTTTCGTCACTACCTTTTAAAAACCCACTTTTACTGCGTAATTAAACGTAATTCTAGGCGTCTCAGCCACGTGATGTTGATTGTATCTCATTAGAACCAACAAAGTTTAAGTTACCATCACCAGGCGGAATAACTGAATCTCGAAGATCATCAGACAGAAAATTTCTATGGCTACGACCTTTAGGTGCATTTTATTATATTTAATTGCATTATTGTTCGTTATGTGTATACATTTATTTTTACGGTGCAATCCTATTTAGAGAAACGTCTGTGATGTTTTTATTATCAGAACGTAATAAGTAAAGGGTAAGTTTTTAAACAAAATTTGCCATTTGCTTTATAGTTTTTGAAAATTTGGAACGACGCGCATTCGACTGAAATGGACAATTGACAAAATGTCTCTAAATACCTAAGAACAAAATTTAACCGAGGAATTAAAACATTGTTACGAAAAAGAAAGATAATAAACGCTTTGTTTGAATAAATTTTCGAGAACTGAATAATGCAATTTGATGTAAGGAATTGCGTAGCGTCCGAAATTTATGTTACTAAAGCACAACTTATTTCATGCGCGTATATATCTAGCAGGCGTTCACAGTTATCGCTGCGCATTGAGCTAAAGGTGTATTTTCCAATGAAGTTAAAGTCTATGTCAAATAAGCACTCAACTTTGAGCATTAATATTCCACTCTACTGAATTTATCGTTTTTCTAAATAGTGCGCTTCAGCTGGAATAGCAAGGTTTCTTTTAGAATTGAATAGAGTAGAATGGAGTATCTTATTTTGGATTCAAACCGCACATATTGTATCAAATAGACAATAATATTAGAACATGTACAATATATATAAGACATCGTATTACAAAAATATGTCCATTTAGTCTCGCATAAATAAGTAAATCTTAAGAATATTGACATATAATTTATACAAATCTGAGCATCCAGCAGGAATATCACTGCACACGCTAAATAAATTCTATGCAATAATTGATGGCATAAATAATAACAGATTCAACATCAAAATTCACAGATCTTATAATAGGAAATATGATGGTATAATTCAAGTGTAACATTATGCCAAATGAGAAGCTTGACTAATAATTGATTATATGTAGTGTTGTCTGATATGATGATATTGTAACACGCGGCTCCGCGTTACAATCCAACGATGTTCAATTTTGACAAATATAGTGCTTTTTAAGGTCAAATAATCTAAATCTGTTTTCACACAATATTTCTCTTAACTGTGATTTTAGAAACAATCTCTGTTAGTTTCAAGCTGTTTTAATTGAGATTTCTTGAACTGCAATTTTAATTGTAATTAATAGTGTAAACGCCCCGGCTTCAAGTAAATGCCGTACGACGTTACAAACTCGGTTAAGGTGCTCTGAATAGAGATTAGTTGCTGATATGGGGGCCCTTAAGAGGGCCAGGTAATACGTTCGCTGGAAGTCTTCCGAAGTGAAGATGTCCTAGAGCCTTGGGTGGACTCTGGTTGAATGTTGACTCCCGTGGTTGAGCTGTGATCGCGTTGTGTATGGTGTCATGCAGGTCCTGCACTCAATTGGCTCGTCTCTCTGGTATCTCGCATCAAGACGAGTAGGGATTGACAACCGGTAAAGTGCAATATGCGCTGACAGCCGATCGAGCTGTTGCGAGAAGCAGGTAGAATGCAAATGTCACAACTGACTTGCATGGTAAATTACCGTGCTTAAATAGCATGCAATGTGTGCTTGCATACTATTGGTTAAACGTCGTTTAACGTGGTTAAACGGCAATTTGCTTTTTTCTCATTGGTGCAACGTAAATAGATTTGAATTTTATTTACGCAATATGTCACCAATTGATTTGTGTCGTTACAATAGGGTTTTGTTTATTAAATATAAACACCCGCGCACGATACACAGGGAACATGCGGTGGATTATAGTGCCATAAACGAATTACTCTTCTTCTTTGAATTATTTGCAGTTTATACAAGTGATTTACTGTTCGTATATAATTCTACGTATCAGAATTTCAGAGTACAATGGATTATTATAATTAAATAAGTTAAAACCATAGCAAACAATTGATTAATTATTTGTGAAGTTTTTTCATTGAAGTTTTTACACGATTTCATTCTACCCATCAGCAGTGACAACATTTACCAGTGACTTTATTTATATCATCATATATTTTCAATCAGTTACATGTATTCATCACAATTCAGACGTGTGTGAAAGATTTATTACTTGTGTTGACGATATATCGTTTTGCTGCCGTCTAGAGCGCGGACTATTTTGTTTAACTGTGACTTGTGTATAAGACATTCAACTTTGTTAACAGAATTTTGTTCTGTTGCCGTTTAGAGCACGGTCAATTTCGACTAACTATGAATTTTCCATGCAACATTGTGTACAATACATATGTGATCATTCTAATTAGCCTTCTCACGTCACCCATCGGGAAAAGGCCGGGGATTGATCATAAGTACGGATCTCAGCAGAAGCTACCAGTTCTATGTAGGAAGATAGCTACCCCGAAAAAGACCCCTAAAATATAATGCATAAAATTTCAATTTAATAATACAGAATGTGAAATTAAACATTTCAAGGAGGTATGTTGCTGATCAAAATTATCATTTTCTTTTATTGAACCACGAGAATATATTCTCATAATCAAAATTAAAAAGATCAGCAGGATTGTAGATATTTTTAGTTCAGAACACAAAAATTTAACAGGTATCTTAGATAGAGGCGTTTTTCTAAGCGTCTTTGGCAATTGATTGTAAATTATGTAAATTTTTGAAAAATAGAATAACTTCTCCGCAAAATTTCATATCAAAGAGGGAGAGATCGCCAAATATTCAGATCTCGTTCCAACTTCATAAATCGTTCTTATTGGATTCATATAGGCAGCAGTCCACTGGTTCAAAATGGAAAAAAAGTGCAATAGCACGTACTACGAAATCATAAAGCTTGCAGTGATAAGAACTGTATTCTCCTGACGTATACAGTGCAGAAGACAGGGGTAATATGTTTAACCACTTTTCTCTGTACAGCTTCTAGTGTGATTTAAAATCCCTTTTTTAATGGATTCCAAGTAGCGACAGCATATTCTAGTATCAGTCTAATCAAAATGATATACATTTATAATTGTATATCGTTGGATATGATATTTCTATTTAATAGTGCCAATCTGTTCTTAGCACTGTTCACTATCTTTTATATATGTCTCGCAGCAGAAGCTGTACATTAAATATTTATGACTATATTCTTAATTTCTTGCTGAATTTTGCTCTAAAAAATGTCATTAATCAAAGCATAATGGAAATAAACATAAATAAATTCTGTTCTATAACCTATTTTTAAAGCTCTCCTCATTTTACTATTTATTCTCAGCTCTAGTTTTATTAAATACCTACTTAGGTCATAAAAATCTAGTGTCATACTATTTTTAGATAAGTCTACATTTTTCGGATCAATTGGAAAGATTTTTTTAAATCATCAACAAATTTGAAAGTTTGATCGATAACTATCTTAGTTTCAAAATGGGCAAATACGATTTTAAATTAAATTTGCCCCAAACTTAATCCTTGTTGAATTCCACTTGTTAATTTTTGCGATTTCTGTCATTTACTTGAATACTCATTTTTCGATTACATAAATATTATCTAAGTAATCTAAAAATATTCGGATCACTATTCAATAAATTAATCTCCTTCCAAATAACATTAAACGATATAGAGTGAAAAGCTTTCGAGATATCCGTAAATACAATTGAAGAATCCAATTTTTTCTCATCTAGTGTAATTACATGTTTCCACATACAAAGCATATTAGTAATTGTCGATCTATCTTTCGTAAAGCCATGTTGACTTGTACCAAAATCAATCGGCATCATACATTCTAAATGATCTTGTATCAGTTGTTCTATTATCTACAAAATAAAAGCATAATAATAAATATTCTATAATCACTTATACACGTTGGCCTACTTACCTTTGGAAACCTTTTAGCTACTATCGTTAGAATATCGATTGATGTTTTCCTATCCTTCAAAATTCTGTTTATAAAATTGCAGAGCGCATTCATAAATGTTAAAGGCAATTTAAGTGGGTTATCAATAGATTCAATAATAGATTATCAATAATAGATTTGGCCAAACATCTTGGCATTCATTTCTCAAAATCCCTATACTTCTCCCTACACCTTACACACACTACTTCCAAACTCTTCAAATGGGCCCGTCTGATCTGTTTTAAGACTAACAACCCCACTCTCCAACTCACGTTATTCAAGGTCTACGTTCTGCCCCTCATTTCCTACGCCAGCGAATTCTACTGTCCTCTCACCCTCGCCTCCTCGTATACTATTGAACAGGTATCCTCCAGATTTCTAAAGCGAGTCTTCCCGAAATGCCAAAACTATAGGGAACACCTACTCCTGGCAAACCTTCTTCCGCTTTGATTCACCCGTCACCTTCGAGTCATTTCTTTTATCCATAAGATCACAACTTGCTTACCACTCTCCAACTTTGCCCACCCAAGTCACCACTCCGCCACACGCTCCGGTAACTCTTCTATCCATACTAACCATACCCCCACAATATTTAAAAAAATCTATCTCTTCTCCAAATCAACTAATGTCTTCTACGCTCTTCCCACAGACATAAAGCTCCTACCCCAGCACGAATTAAAAAAGGCAGTCCATCAGTACTTCTTCAACAAACTTCTTTGTGATACGACCGACTGGAAACGAAACTGGTTTCTTCTCAATCCCTAACATTTACTTCACCCCAGGCTATTCTCTTTACTAACTTCGGAGGGCGAAATCAGTCAGGCTGTCATCTAATCTTCCACTTTACCTCTCTGGACTTAATCTTTTCTTCTAGACTCACTGATACCACTTCTCAGCCCATTCCTGACCCCATCATATCCACGTTGTGGATACTTTACTACGTTTTGCTCATCCAATTCTTTTCTTTCTTGTTTCAGCGGAGGACCGGAAACCCAACAGCCCTACCGATCCACCAACGGTTCGCTTCGGACATCGACTCCCCCTGGTCTTCTTTCAATCACAACCACGTTCTACGGATGCCTGCGACCCCTGCAAGACTCGCTCGCTTCAATCCTGCAGATTCCATCCATGTCCATGCTTTGCTCCATCAACTCAATCTCCACGACAATGGACTCCATCGGTCGACGTCTACCTCCGGTCCGCCATCATTTTTTTCGATCTCACATTCACCTAGAAGCTCTGATACTTCATGGACTATCTCCAATTGATCTTGTCTAGTTAAATGGAACTTCGTTTCTGTTTATTTTTCACCAGATTGAACTATCTTTATGTTAATGATAACTTTTCCCTTCCCCAACCTCCCTGCTATTAAATACTTTGCTAGTCACAATTCCATTCACCTACACATATCCTACCTTTGATTTGTTATTACAATGGTTGGGCCAGTTGGCCTTTGATGCCAAATAAATGTATTATTATTATATGCAAAGGTGAACGTTTTATTTTTTATTTCACTTTTAACATTAATTTTATCAATGCATCACGGTCTATAACATTCCTGTTTCCTGGTCACCCGAAAGATCAGTTAGATCCATGAAGTTGCTGTCATTCTGTGAATTACATTGTAACGCGTGGCTCCGCGTTACATACCAACGAATCTTAATTTCGACAGATACGGTTTTCATTAGGGTCACATATACGAATTCTGGTTTTATACAATCATTCTCTTAACTGTGATTATAGAAACAATTTCTGTTAGTTTCAAGCAGTTTTAATTGAGATTTGTTGAACCGCAAATTTATTATGTAACGACACAAATTAATGGCCGACATATTGCGTAAATTAAATTCAATTTTGTTTACGTTGCACCAATGAGTAAAAAGCGAAATTTGTGGTTTAACCAATAGTGTGCAAGTAGACATAGCATGATATTTAAGCACGGCAATTTACCATGCAAGTTAGTTGTTGCATTTGCATTCTGCTTTGCGTTACGCGTGTGCGTTCTGTCAGCTGACAATACCTACGCTGGTGATTTGATAGTTTCACCAACAATTGGCTACATCCGTGACTCATCTTGTTGCGATATAACCGGCGAGACGAGCCAATTAATTGCAGAACCTGAACGATGTTATCCACATCGTGATTGCAACTCTACAACGGGAGCAACAACAATCAGAGTCCACCCAAGGCTCCAGGACATCTTCACACTGAATAATTCAGGAGAACGCCTGACCAGGCCCTCTTAAGGGCCCCCCTATCAGTAACAAATCTCTATTCAGAGCACCTTAACCGAGTTTGTAACGTTGTACGGCATTTACTTGAAGCCGGGGCGTTTACAAAATTGGCGACCGCGCCAGGATATTGAATATTGTTCTGCCGACCAGCCTTCAGAGAAAAGTTTTCGATTCAATTCACTCAATTTCTCACCCAGGAAGCCAAGCGACTGCCCGACTTCGTACAGATCGTTTCTGGGGTCACAGACTTAGGCAGAATGTTAAACGATGGGTCTCAGAGTGTGCTATTTGTCAAAAAAACAAGATCACACGACACACTCGTTCTAAGTTGCAACATTTTCGATCTACTTCTCGCCTAGCCATCGTCCACATCGACATAGTTCATCTGACAAAGGTTCAAGGTTTCAGCTACCTTCTAACTATGATCAATAGATTTACACGGTTACCTGCGGCATTACCTCTTAGCACCATTTCTGCAGACGAAGTAACTAACGGTTTTATCTCTGCATGGATATCCAATTATGGTGTTCCCAATAAGGTCATCACGGACAGAGGCACTTGCTTCTCATCTGATCGTTTCAAAACCACCTTGCGGTACATGGGATGCATCTTACGCTAGACAACTGCCTACCATCCCCAAGCTAATGGTATGGTAGAGAGAATGCATCCTCGTCCATTAATGGCAACTGGGTCAATGCACTACCTTTAGTTCTGCTTGCCATGCGTTCCCGTACTCGTGAATCCATTAAAACATCTGCGTCACAACTCTTGTATGGCATGGATCTACGCCTGCCTATTCAGCTCCCACGTCTACTACCGGCACAAGATGACCCACAAGACGAAGCTACCCGCCTTCGACTTCATTTCGGTAACATGTCTGAACAGCAGCCGAGACACACGCCTCGTCCAGTCTTCGTTCACCCACAGCTCCACAGCTGCAAGAGAGTACTCGTTCGCAACAATAATGCTGTTGCACCACTACAACCAAAGTATCGCGGTCCTTACCCGATTTTGCTCAGACAACCAAAATACTTCATTATTATGCAAGGCGCTACACCGACATCAGTAAGCATAGACAGGTTGAAACCGTTTATCGAACCGCCTGATCCTGAGAGCGTTCAACCTTCTACACACGTCTCAGGCTCCGTCTGCTCACAATCTCAATATCCTGATTTGTATAACGCGTAATTGATTTTTTTAAAACATTAACATTAACTATCAAAATTTTTTTAACCTGAGGCAATGTTCGTGTACATATTTTTATGCAGTTACCTTTGATTTTAATGTATATATTTTTACATTATAATGTATTTCTTACACATGACATCACACTGCCTATTTTGGTATGACCAGCTACTTAGAGCCAACGCTTTCGTGTAGCAACACTAAGTAGTGATCAGCTTCATATCATGGTACAGGCCACTTTCAATGCATATCTCAACTTTATCAATTGCGCAAAGACCACTCTAAAAATGTCATGACCACAACGTCGAGCACTCTAGCTCCTTTGGTCGTATACAAACACATTGACAACGATCCAACCTGCTTAGGTTTTAACTTAAACCTGGCAAATTCAGTGGCGATTTACCTCGAAATCTTCACGCTGCGGCTCTCAAAACTTACACTGCTCTATTTTGCCTCACGTGGTATGACCGACCACTAGAGCTAACCAGCGAGACGAGCCAATTAATTGCAGAACCTGAACGACGTTATCCACATCGTGATTGCAACTCTACAACGGGAGCAACAACAATAAGAGTCAACCCAAGGCTCCAGGACATCTTCACACTCTGAATAATTCAGGAGAACGCACGACCAGGCCCTCTTAAGGGCCCCCTATCAGTAACAAATCTCTATTCAGAGCACCTTAACCGAGTTTGTAACGTCGTACGGCATTTACTTGAAGCAGGGGCGTTTACAATTTGTAATTAATAGGGTTTTGTTTAATAATAACACACCCGCGCATAATACGCCGGTAACATGTAGTGGACTATTGTGTGATAACGCTCAAAACCAGGATTTATATTTCGTGTGTTTTTAATTTTTTAGCCGTGAACAGAAGTTACACTGCTAAGACATTTTGGATTTATTTATTGTGTTTATTATGACGTTGCTTTTGTGCCTAGATTATAACTTTGTGTTAACAATATTTTATTTTGTTGCCGTCTAGAGCACGGTCAATTTTGACAAACAGTGAATTTTACTTTATTTTGCAACCTTGCTCAAAATACCCGTATGATAATTCGACTTGGTCTTCTGAAATCACCCTTCGGAAAGGGATCTGAGACTGATCATAAGCACGGCCCAGGTAAACCATTTCTTCCGACGTCAGCTGCCAGGCATATATAGGAACAGCATAGCATCGCTAAATAAACAGCTACCCCGCAAAAACTCTTACAAAAATAGCAACACCTCCTACAACATATAAAATTGCCAAATATTACATCGAATTCACAGAGAAATTCATAGTCAGTTTTATCCACAGGTAACATGAGCTTTAATTTCTCCTTATATTTACTGTAATCTGTGAGGAGTTTGTATCCTAGTCTAAGATTGCTCTGCAGTTTACCAAAAATAATTCTTTCTGATTTTTGACAGATTACCAGCATTGATAAATTGATTTCATTGTCAATCAAATCTAACCTAATGTTTTAATACTATTGATAAGATTAAACTTTATTATATTGTCTCGTTTAATTCTTAATTTACATAATCTCCTGTTAATTTGTTTTTTCTGTATAATATCCGTAAACGTAGATGCATGAAATACATCAGATGATAACGTTGAAATAGAAGCAAAGAATTCATCAGTGTTCAAAATGTGAAACCTTTCATAATCAATTATTCCGCTTAATTCTTTGAAAAGATTCCAGTTTATTCTGGAAAATGGCACGTGTGCATTTCCAAAACTAAGTTTCTGTCTTTGCTACTCAAGTTGTTCCATTGTAAAATAATTTGTTTCAGATTCAATTCTTTAAAATAGTTTACAACATCATAACTGTGTGATTTCACCGTTTCAATTTCTATATATACAAGATCTTCGAAATCCGAACCTCTAGTTGATTCCTTTATAATCTGCTTTAGATCATAATTAGAAAAAAGATTGATTATTTCACAGTCATGCAACTTATTAAAATCGCCTACCACCACATTATAGCCATGACAGTCAAAAATAGATTGGAAAGAATTGGTAAAAATTCTATCATAATTTAAACTAACATACGGCGGTCTTATGGCGGAAGATAAATCCGCCGCCAAATGTAAAATGACATTAACTGATAAAATTAAACCACCATGGCTGATTGGAACGTATTTTATTTAAAAAGAATTTTTTATTTTATTTTCCAGAACATTCTTTATTTAAATACTTGACTTGAATTGTGCGCCATTTTCAGTTGTCGAGTGTCACGCACCTCGACGGGTTGTATAATCTTTTGGTCTGCTGCAATTTTCCCTTTTTTTCTCTAGTAAAACGGATACATATTAACAATATATTTCTGCTATAGCTGTCTTATCTTCTGTTATTGAAGCATACATAGAAGGGAAGTTATGGAAAAGGTAATTTGATTATTTTGTTGTTCACGTATATCTCCTTCCAGATTATTTGTTCGGGAGTTTGAGCGAGACAACTTTTTTCAGTTTTTGAGTATCTCCTTCCTGTCTGGTATTGTAAGTTTGGTCTGCTGCATTTTTACATTTTTTTCCATAATAAACGAGTACAACATTATCCAATAAACAACTCCATCACTTGCCTTGTGTTCTGATATAAAATAACTTTGAGGAGGAGCCTTGGAACAGGTATAATTGATTTTATCGGGGGGTCACGTACATACCAAAACAGATTATTGCTGAAAGATATAGCTTTCCAACTTTCACCTTCCGACTGCCACACGTAAGTGTCAATTTAATTGTTATACCATTTGATCATGGATACCGATATTAAATTTGAGGACACAAGTAGGTTACTACAGGACATAGCGGACTTGAATTTAAATGACACAAGCAATAATATAAGCATATCAGACTCTACTGTGAATTTTAGGACTTCCAGTGATCTGGCATCTATGGGGCTTACAGACACGAATAGGTTAGGGGCCTCAACAGTCTTAACATCTTTTGGTCTGCTGCATTTTTAACATTTTTCTCTAGTAACACGAATACATCTTAACTATATATTCCTACTATAATTGCCTTTTATTCTGATATTGAATCACACATAGAAAGGACGTTCTGGAACAGGTAATTTGATTATTCTGTTGTTCACGTATATCTCCTTCCAGATTATTTGTTCGGGAATTATAGCAATACAACTTTCGCATTCCGATTGTAAATTTTAGGACTTCAAGCGATCTGGCATCTATGGGGCTCTCAAACTCGAATAGGTTAGGGGCCTCAACCCGAGGGACTGTAGTGGTAGATATTTCCTCTGACAAAATTAAAATGAAATGTGTTTGATAAATTTAAACCGCCTTGGCTGATTCAAACGAATATTATTTAGAAAGAAATTCGTCTATTTTCTAGAACATTCCTTGTTTAAATACTTGACAGTATATATACTTTTGAATTTATAATTTGAGTTTTGGTAATCTGTACCTGACTTGTCTGACTTTCCTTAGCAAGCGGCATTTGTTTCTTTTCTCAAAATTCTTGATTTTCACAATATGAACCTGCTATCATTTTGTGTTTTGAATCGTACAATTTGGGGACGTTCTGGAACAGGTAATTTAATAATTCTGTTTTTCGCGTCTTATTTCTTTCCAAGTTATTTTATCGGGTGTTTTGCTACGCAAGAAGTACACAGTCCATTTGCCTAACACTAAATTATCAAATTATTTTTTAAATTCAATTAACATGGAATCTAATCTTAAGTTTGAGGACACAAGCAAATTAGCTCAATATATAGCAGACATGAACTTAATAGATGCGAACGAGAATTCTAGCTTATCAGACACAAATTGGCAGATTAAGGCCGAAAACGACTTGACGTCTATGGGGTTCTTATTTACTAATAGGTATGGAGCCTCCACAGGACTCCGGAAAGTTAGCTTTAGAGAAGAAGCTGAAAGGAATAAAAAATATATTTGTAATTATCTCAGAGTTCGTTCTTGTCGAAGATCTTCAACAAGACAGTTCTGAGCCTTCACATCAACCAGGCAACGAGAGCCGACCTCAAATGCCTAGAAGTACTTCTAGAAATTGCAACACAAACAAACTTACTCGGCCCTAATAATTACCACCCACATTTGTATTGTCGCACAACATTTACTTGCACCCGGAGCGTTTAAATAGGCGACCGCACCACGATACCGTGAACAGTACTGTTTTTAGACTTTTTTATATCACAAATATTTTGGAAAAATTAGAATAAGGTGTTTCCTATTATAATCTTGGGGAATAACATTAAGATCGACTGTAGCACAGTTCTACATCCTGTCTGGGAATAACAAGGGAAGCATATTTTTGGGGTTTTTTCTGTTGCTAAAAATCTGTTTACGTTCGTGAAAGCAGATTTTAATACTGGTTTGTGGAAACAGATTTCGTCAGTTTTCTGCGTTTGTTGAAGCAGATTTCGTCGGTGTCAAATCGTGGAAGCAGATCTTGGTAAGCGCTTAATTAATAGTTTGTAAATTTAACAGGGCAGGTATGTATTAATTTTTTTTCTATATATATTTAAGTCCATTTTTTGCATTTTAATGTCCTGATAGTCACTTCCAAACATGAATAACTTGAATTCTAAGTTAGTTCAGTGTCCATCAGCCGGTCTCATACCTGATGACACTGGGCTATTCACTATGGAGAAATGTATTTCAGATTTGAGTAATATTCTTGAAAGAATCGTCATCGACAGGACACATGCTAATAGAACGACGGATCACCACTCTCTAAATCAGAATAAACGACAATCTAGACCGCCTCGGTCATTCGGTCGATATTCTCTAAAATGTTGGTGCTTAAATCACCAAAAGTATTTTATAATTGTCGAAATCGCATTCATTGTTCGGAGAACTTACGAAACGGATGCCTGTTTCCTTCCTTAGATGGCCACAGTCAACAACAATACAGTTTCTGTTCTTCACGTAAAAATTTTTTAACACCTACAACTACAGTTTATGTTGACTCTTTCCGTCCACGCAGAATATGCCACATAGACAACAAAACTGATAATTTCATTTGCAATGACCAGCCTACTTGTTTGTATGACCCGGCCAAACAACCCAACCAAATTCTGGATCTTCTCGATTTCAGAACTGGCGAAGAATTCATCGTAGAAACAGGTGCAGCAGTTTCAGTTCTCAAGGTTGATTCCATAGCCTAAATCTCTAAGCGTATTACTTGCAACAGCTAGAGGGGAGCCCATTGCTACTTATGGTTGCCGGCATCGCACACTCAACATAGGTTTACGATGTGCATTTACTCACAACCTCGTCGTCGTCAAGGTCTTACACAAAATAATAGGTCTTGATTTCCTGTTGAAATATCGGTTTATTGTTGATCCTGCCAATCGAAAGATCACTGACCTCTCCACCGGACTTGAGCAAAGGTTTTGGACACTTTCTTTTGAACATTTGGAGTTACAAGTCATTCAGTCAACCACAGTGCATCATTCAGCAAAGATATCAGCAGTTTTTCGAGAACACAAGTCGCTGGTCCATCTCATCATGTGAAAGCTAAGAGTTTTCAACACAACAGGACAACCTATTACACCCAAGAAGCGACAGCTGGCCCCTGCTAAGCAGAAAGCTCTCCAAGAGGAGTTTTCAAGACTATTTGAAGAGGGAACCATCAGACCATCGAAAAGTTCATGAGCGTTACCACTGCACTTAATCTTTAAATTAAACGGATCCTACAGTGCCTGTGGATATCATCGCAAGCTAAATTCGGTGAACAAATCCTATGCATATCTTAATCCAATTATAAACACTTTACATTAAAAACGCAGCAGTAGCAATTTATTCTCAGGGATTTACCTCAGACAAGTCTAACATCAAATCCCGGTGGCGCCAAAAGATATTGAAAAGACTGCGGTCATCACTACATTTGGCCCTTTTGAATACCACTACATGCTACACCAAAATTTCAAAGATTCATGGACAACGTACATCTTGAAGACGCCGTTTACTGTATGTCATATCTAGACGAAATAATGGTCTTCAGTCCAGACCTAGAATCTCATGTCAAGCATTTACGAAATTTCCTCTCACACTAATCCAACCACTGACTCAAGATCAATTATGACAAGACGCAGAATGGAAATATATCCGTGGATTTCCTAAGGCATCGTATTACGCCACAATTTATTCAACTTTTGCCGTCGAAAACAAATTCAATGAAGAATATAAAATCACCAAAAACTGTAAGTGAGCTGCAGAAAACTTTAGGAGTCCTTGACTACAATCAAAAGCTCCTTCCCGGCCTATCAAGACAATTTTATCCATTGTGTAGGCACCTGCGGAAACGCAAAGAACTAAGCAAGAACTTCGTCATTGCTTGGTTATCTGAAGACGAGGAATTACTTCGACTCGCCATCAACTCGTTAGCAAATGCTACAATGCTAACGCATCCAGACTTTAAACGAACATTTATACTTAAGACAGATGCTGCTGAGTTTTCTATTGCAGCCACTTTGGAACAAGAGATCGAAGGAGTTCGGAAGACTATAAGATTTTACTTGCGTATTCTCCAACTAGTAGAAACAATATACGACACTTTCGGTCGAGAACTCCTCGCCATCCACGACGCAGTACGCCATTTTATCAGCATCATTGGCAGCAGCAGATTTGTTTTTTCAGATCATGCATCAGTAGTTAGCGTACTTCGAAACGCGACTTCAACTATCGCCAAGTACCCAGCCAGAGTAGAAAGACAGCTGTCACGTCTGAGCGAATGGAAATTCGACATCTTTCATGTCAAGGGCGAACAAAACTTCATTGCAAATGTACTTTCCAGGCCAGACGTCTTTCTACAACCACCTTCGCCTTCGCCATTGACAGTCAACTACGTAACTCAGGGAAACTGCTCTAATGCCATCTCACCTGTTAACAGAACAGCGCGATGGCACACACATTCAAAGATCAGTAGCTCCTTACTTCACTTATTTCAAGTTCGTAGACCTTCTCTGGGAAGGCTTGCCTAATGTTTACTTCACGGGTACGCAGCTCAAAAAAGCCAGTTCTGCTGACCAGCCTTCAGAGAAACGTTTTCGTTTCAATTCACTCAATTTATCACCCAGGAAGTAAGGCAATTGTTAGAATTTTTACAGATCGTTTCTGGGGTCACAGACTCAAGCAGAACGCTAAACTATGGGTCTCCGAGTGCGTCATTTGCCCGCAAATCAAGATCACACGGCACACTTGTTCTATGTTACAAAATTTTACACCTACTTTACGCATCGCCATCGTCCACATCGACATAGTTCATCTGACAACGGTTCAACGTTTCAGTTAACTTTTAAATATGATTGATATATTTGCACGTTGGCTTGCAGCTTAACCTCTTGGCACCATTTGTGCAGACGAAGTCACTTACGGTTTTATCTCTGCATGGATAGCACATTATGGTGTTCCCATTTATATCATCACTGATAGAAGCACTTACTACTCATCGGATCCTTTCAAAAAAACCTTGCGTTTCTGCGGATGCACCTTGCGCCAGACGACTGCCTACCATCCCCAATCTAACGGTATGGTCGAAAGAAAGCATAGGGAACTTAAAGCTGCTTTAGCATTCTCGTCCATTAATAGAAACTGGGTCGATGCACTACCTTTAGTCCTACTTGCCATGCGTTCCAGTACTCGTGAATCTATTAAAACGTCTGCGTCACAACTCTTGTATGGCATGGATAAACGCCTGCCTAGTTAGCTACCACGTCTACTACTCGCACAGGATGACCCACAAGACGAAGCTACCCGCCTCTGACTTCATTTTGGTAACATCTCTGAACAGCAGCCGAGGTATACACCTCGTTCAGTCTCCGTTCACCCGCAGCTCCACAACTGCAAGAAAGTACTCGTTCGCAACAATACTGCTGTTGCACCACTACAACCAAGGTATCGCGGTCCTTAACCGATTTTGCTCAGACGGCCGAAATACTTCATTATCATGCAAGGTGCGACATCTACATCGGTAAGCATAGACAAGTTAAAACCATTTATCAAACCGCCTGACCCTGGAAACATGCCAGCTTCTACACGCGTCTCAGGTCCTACCTGCACACAATCTCAACCTAGCAATCGATTGCCTTTCTCACACTCACATGTCTCACGTAGTATAACCAGCTGTGCTTAGCTAACAATTGTATAGCATTTTTGAACTGTTCTTCGGTATTATGCCATTTCTGCGGCAATGTTTGAGTACACTTTTTGTCTTTAACTTTTGATTTTAATGTATTTTTTTACATTGTACTGTTGCAAGGTATGGCTCACACCTGAGCTCACACTGCCTATTTTGGAATGATCAGCTACTTATAGCTAAGTAGTCATCGGCTTCATATCATTATACTGGCTATTTTCAATGCTTATGTCAACTTCATCAATTGCACAGTGACCATTCTACGAATATCCTGACCACAACGTCGAGCACACACTAGCGTCTCTGGTCGTATTCAAACAAATTGATGGCGATCCAGCCTGCCCTGGTTTCAATTTAAACCTGGCAACATCAGTGGCAATATACCCTGCATTGTCACGCTGAGCTATCCAAACCTTACGTTGCTCTATTTCGCATCACACGGGATGACCATCAATTACAGCTAACAAGGTGTGTAGCAATTCCTAGTGGTTACGTGGCATCATGTCTTTGTTAAAGTAACCAACAAGCATGCACCAGCAGGCATTTATTGTACATGTTTTATTAGCTATGTGTAGAATAATAACCAGTTACGAAACTGGGTTCAAATACTGCCCTACATAACCGATCAAGCCTCGCTGAGAGGAATTTTGGTTTTTTTCATAGAGGAAAGTGATGTAACGGCTAGGATCAATTCGTCGACATATTGCCTAAATGAAAGCCAAATCTCATTTACGCAGTACCAATTTATAAAAGCGAAATTTGGTGTAAACCAATAGCGTGCGACCTTTCACTTGCAAAAGTATATAATCACGGTGCATTGACCATGCATCATCACACGCTTGACATTTTAATCCTGTGCACTACGCGCGATTGCTGTCGTTCTTTCTACTTGACTGTTGGACTACAGACTTCTGGACTTGCGTTTATCACTCTGTGTCACCTAGTCATTTTGATTTCAGTCACCCCTATCTTTTTACTGCTGCACAACTAGTCATACATGATCGATTATCTATTAATCGGACTTCTACGTTTGCCAGCCACCATGGTGTTTCCGTAGATATTCAACAAGACAATTCTGAGCCTTCGTACAAGAACTCAACTCTATTGGTATCGGTAACTCTACTTATCCTGGAGCGTCCACACGAAGGAACCCCGGACAATCAAGCAGAACCGGCCCAAAGTGTCTTGGAGAACTTCTAGACACTGCACTACTACCAAACCTTCTCGGAATTTGCCGGAGAACGCAATTACGGCCCTGATAATGGCCACACACAGTAAATGTATCTCATTATCTACGGCCTTTGACTATTTTTTAACATCACTCGGCTTTACTTACAGCCAGGGCGTTAACAATTCTGTTGCGCACGCGACTGTTCGAAGTGAATTGCGATATTCGTTTTGTGCTGTTTATCATCCTCCTGGAGAAGTGATTTCTTTGGCATTAATAAACAGGAAATCGTCAATTGTATTAAAGTCTCATCAACTTTAAATGGCGATGTTTTGAGTAGAAGGGGAAACGTTTTTATTGCTTTTATAAACGAGTTTATTATTATAAATTAAAAAAGTCATATTTGCCCATTTGAAATGAACATTTAAAAATGATGTAGCATTGCATTAGTCAGGAAATTAGATAAAGATCTAAGCACTGGAGTTATATTGATAAAGGTGAGCTTAATCTATCAAAAATACCAATCGATCAGCTAACAATGCAAGCAATATCGATTGGTCGAAATTATGGAATTCATCCTTCTGATAAATGCGATGTTGATTTTGAAGTAGAATTTGAACTGCTATTTGAACAAATAGGCAGTGTCTAATCCCCATTTTCTTCTCGAGTATATTTGATGTCAAGGAAGGGAAAGCTATTGTCTTTCTCTACCTCGAGAGTGAATTTGATTTCTGGATCGGCACCGTTTGTTTATTTGAGGATTTCGGAAGGGTCTGTTGCTTCTGAGATGAACAACAATATATCATCTACATACCTTTTGTAGAGTGCGCACTGGTAAATTATACACCTTAGGCCCGTTGTTGATATATGTATACATCTGCCAGGAGGGGTGCGATGTAACTTCCCATAGCTACACCATTGGTCTGGCGGTAGTATATCTCTTCAAATGTAAATTGCACGTCCATTGCACATGCAAATATGAGGTCTTTGATGTCAATGGTGTCTATAGGAAATCATAGTACTCATTTTTAATAAGGTCACCCAAGATCTCCGTTATCTTATCCAGTGGTAAGTTTGAAAATAATGATGAGACGTCAAGTGAGACCATTTTATTCTGTAGAAAATTCTTCCCCTTCAGTTCATCTGCTAGCTCGATGGAGACCTTGATAGTGTTTGCGTTTATGATGTTTAGTATTGGTTGAAGTATTTTACAGAGAAACTTATCTGGTTTATGCTGCGGGGCGTTGATCATTGACATAATAGGCCGCATCGAGAGAGCTCCTGAAGTAGTCACAGCTTTATGAGTTTTTGGTTTGCTGTACAATCTCGCGATGTTTGTTTCGACGGGTTTTTTCTTTTGGATGCCTTCTTTAAGTTTTGACCTTATATCGGAATCAGACATTGATGATAAAACGTGTTTTACCATCTTTTTCAGAGTTGCATTAGTTCTTGATGCGATATTTGTTTAATGTCTTGTTTGAATTTAGATTGTTCATTTATAATATCGTTCATGGACTTTCTATAAGCGTCGGCTTCAAGTATAACAACTCCTGATCCTTTGTCGAGTGTGGCAAGTCGTAAGGATTTGTATGATTGTAGTTTTCTGAGTTCGTCTATGTGCTTTTTTGTGATGATTTGGCTGCCTTTGAATTACTTCTTGTATTGCTCTAGTGCGCTCTCTATTTCAGCTTTCAGTCCTTGTCCATTAAATGCCGATAGGGCCGTGTCTTTCGTTAAGTCATTGTAGAAATTTCCCGTCCCAGCCTGAATATCAATAATGTCGCGTTCTCTTAGGTTTCTCTTGACTATGCAGAATTTTGCTCCTAAGGAGAGCAATTCTTTCCGGTGTTTTGACGGGACAACTTTTGAATAATTGTGAATAAATGCGTCTGGGTTTGTAGGAAATTTGTCCAGGTCGCTTGTCAGATCCTTAGTTTTTTTCCAACTGTTATTTTCATCAACGTTTCTATCTTCGTTTTATTCGTTGTCGTTCAATCTTTCCATTTGACAACTCAGTGATTGAATGATTTTCACAGCATCTAGCAGTTCTGATTGGTTGTCCTCGATGGCATTAAGGAATAAGAAGCGTATAAGTTTATTCGTCGGTTTTTGTTAATTTAT
Source organism: Eudiplozoon nipponicum (assembly GCA_029291075.1). NCBI lineage: Eukaryota > Metazoa > Platyhelminthes > Monogenea > Mazocraeidea > Diplozoidae > Eudiplozoon > Eudiplozoon nipponicum. The sequence continues at coordinate 67,762 of JAQBSW010003195.1, forward strand.
CCAGCACTGCCTGAGGAATCGTTTTGGCACAACACCTGATTGCAAACACGATTTGAAGAACTTAATTCTTAACAGAAGATGCTGAGAGAATCAGTCAATCACTGGGTTGTCAAATTGCAAGACTGAACGACAACGAATACACTGTTTTTACAACGAAGACGGAAACGCCGATGAAGATAACAGCTGACATGATGAATAAATATTGCAGAATCTATTAGTATTCTGTCTCCAAAAGAATGTAAATGGCATTACACTGATTTTCTCAGCTGGTTTTGCCCAGCTCTTCTAATCTAATATAGTAAGGCGGTTTACATGCACTTCTTTAACAAATTCTTATGTGAGAACGCTGATTGCAAGCGCAACCGGCCCCTTCCTTCAGGTTCCTTGCTTCAAACTGTTTACTGTCTCTGTCTATTACAATTATTATGGTCAGGGTTGCGATCATGACATATGCACCTGACCCATTACATCTTTGCTTCTTGTGATTTTGGAAAGAACCTGTTATCCAATGTGAACCAGCTTACAACTAGATGAGCGCTGCTTAGTTATTGCCGGAATTCATGTAACTGTAACGAAGCAGGTGTAAATGCAATAAGGCGTAATTTGAAGCCGAATTTTGTATCTCTTCCAGGCGCTACATGCGCTACCTCGTTACTATCCGATTACACTTTGATTTCTTAGGTGTATGACAAATACTTCCTGTCCAATTTGAACAAACTAACCAATAGCCTAAGTAATCCTATTTGAGAAAGTAATATATTGAATTACATCGCGTCTAAGGTTAAAACAAGAATATTCTGAAAATTAAATAGGATATATTATAGACGAAAACAATTTGAACAAAATCAAAGCAAGTTAGTGTGTTATTGTTTCGAAAGGATAAATAAATTAATGCTTGAAGAGTAACAGAATTGTTTGCTGGTGGATAATCATCACTAAGTACCTGAAGAGCATGCGAAGCAAAATAAACGGACGTTAAACATATATGTTGATAAACGAATGGAGGAGAATATTTTTTTTCAGAAAGGTAACTTCCTTGTGGCTAGAACGTCAAGGCAACAAAGTGCGCACACTTGGATGCTTCGGGGTAAAAAGAAGACCAGGCAGTAATTCGCAAATTATAATACTCGCAGTATACTACTATTAAACTATTAGTAATAGATTGTTGTCTTAATTAACTAAGATGTCTCTTCTGGTAATAAAATGCATGTCACCAACTTTTTGAACTTTGTACGAAATTCCAATAAAAACTATAACGAAAAAACCTTGAAAAATGAAATAAACCGGCTGCACACAGCTAAAGGTACGTATATCTTGTTTTTTTAAATATTTACTAATTACCTGAATAATGCTATGTGCAAAGTGTTAACCTGAGAAATAAACTAGAAAGAAACACCAGCTAAAATTTTCTTAAAATCGTGTGCAATTGAATATCTTCAAAACATCCACAATCAAGTTGACATAACGACACGCTGAAAGAAGTTTTGGAAGCATGCGTAGTTTCACATGAACACCACTGGAAAAATCATCTCAATCAAATATCCTTTGAACATTCTGTCAAGTACATGACAGGTATTACCAGGTTGTTAGGAAGAAAGCCAAATCGAATGAGTGCAAACAATCGTCTACCTTTCAAAGATAATTATCGGGACATTAAAAATGGAGAGCAGTGCCTAAACAGATCCTGAGGCCATGTGACCGAAAAGTAAGAACAGCTCGAGAAACATCGACGACAGTAAAAACATCACTAAATACACAGCCTAAAAAGGAAAATACTAGTGTTGTCGTACGAATCCGATACGAATTTCATGCTGAGTTATAGAATATGTGCATATTTTGTGTAATAAACCAATGTAATACACAAATGAACACACGCAATTCGTCAGTCAGAAAATTAGCACCGAACAACATCTTTTTGACCGGAAGGTTTTTGTGTACAATATCAGCACCCCATTATTCCTTCCGCTAGATCATTGCGGGCTTCGTGCAAAGTGAGAAATTTCACTCAATGACGTAGCAAATTAAGAGAAAACAGACAGACTAAAAATGCAGTCCAGAAAGTAAACATTTAAATGAACAGGTATTCACTTCTACCTTGTACTCGACTGGAAATGCCGAATGCGTGATTTCTATGCAGTCACCAGCATTAAATTTCTGCAGCTTTCGCTACGAGTATAAAATTATATAGAGAAAAAAATTACTGATTGTGCGAGTGCCAATAACAATTCTTTAATTTAAGTCTGTCAGCTTAAGATAAGCACCAATCCCATTGTATGCAACCAGATGTTCAATCTAGAAAGACTATCATCACTCGCAAACACTGACGCGTCTACACCTTCTGTGACCATCTTCAGAACAAGACGGCAAGCTTATTAGCTTGTTAAATAAACTGCAATGCATGGTCAATGAAAGCAAAATTAGACATGCGTCTCTCATCTCATGTAGTCTCGCATACACTGTACTTGACTGGAAATGTTCGCAGCACAATTTCTATGCAGTCGCGAACATTAAATGTATATATATATATATATATATATATATATATATATATATATATATATATATATATATATATATATATATATATATATATATATATATATATAGGTATATGCCTAACGAAAGCTGCAGAAATTTCAAGTTCGTGACTGAATTGAAATTGTGCTGCGAACATTTCCAGTCAAGTACAGTGTATGCGAGACTACATGAGATGAGAGACGCATGTCTAATATTGCTTTTATTGACCATGCATTGCAGTTTATTTAACAAGCTAGTAAGCTTGCCGTCTTGTTCTGAAGATGGTCACAAAAGGTGTAGACGCCTGAGTATTTGCGAGTGATGATAGTTTTTCGAGGTTGAACGACTGGTTTATCTTAAGCTCACAAACTTAAATTAAAGAATAGTTATTACTACTCACGCAATCAATGTTGTTTTAAAGGCAACAACAATCCAAAAATTGACATATTATTCATAATTGCAATAACTAACAAGTAGATTGTGTAATTTGAATAAGATTTGCTGGTTTGACTAGAGTAGGTGCAAAATTTTGTAGTGTAAAAATAAGGCAATCTAGAAATTTCAAACAATTTTTTTAAAAATTGGAAAGTCGCCAATCTGTTAAGGTCATTTTAAAAATGAGCGTACATAATATGCTTAATTACTACGCAAATCATAGTTGTAAGTTTTAAAAAAAATCATAGATGAAAATTCATTTATAAGTAATAGTGTTTCTTTTTCAATTATGCAAATATCGAATGCACGGTTGGTGATAATTCTTAACCTAAAAATATGCAAATCCCAGTTAAGAATCAGTGCCATAACACGTCAGTACGTGTTATTTAGGTTTAGGCCTACAAAAATATGTGCGACCGGTTAAAAAATAGGATTATTATGTCTTTGAATCAACAAATGTGACTTAAATAAATTGGGTGCTCTTAGAAAAATCAAGGTGGCAATAAAGATAAACACCAATCCAAATTTAGGCAATTTTTCGTACAACATATCTAGACCACCATCACTTTCAATCTAGCATTGTCTACATCACAACGCAACTGAAGATTGACTGACGGGGATCAAATCGCCGCGCGTGTGGATAGTTGACTAAGTCCGACCGGCTGCTGTCACCTCTAAAAGTCGCATATGCAGTGCAATTGACCAGAAATGTCGGTCGCACAATTTTTCTGCAGTCCTGAGCACCAAATTTGTGCGCCTTCCACGACGCGTGCATTACCGCACAACTAACAACCATTGATTGCGTCTGGCGTCTTGGCTAATATCAACTATAGCAGAGCACTTTGATTGGCGCAAACAGAAGTTTTGGGAGACTTACGTTTATGGAGAGCAGAATTCATCACTTCTCCGATTAAAGTATGCCTTGTTTTAAAAAAAATTAAATTCACATCTCGCTCATAACATGCACACAATTCTGAGGTGAACAAAAAATTCAAATAGGTATTTCCAGACAAGCGTTTCGCCAGAGTCCGGTCGATGCCCACAGAGGATATTTTCACGACAAACTTCCTGAACTTTTATCCGTCGTAAATGCAGTTTAGTTTCCAAGCGAGTGCAACCTTTTGGCATGCGACAGCTTTCTCTAGCTTCATGGGAGGTGAAGAACGTGAATGAATAATTCGTTTTTGGCGTGTAGGCTTAAAAAAGGTTCAATGAAAAGTATTTAAAAGAAAATTCCACATTCTTCGATGATACTAATCGGAGAAACTGAAACTGGACAGCGAAGACCAACTACCCCAGCCGCCTCTGTACCAACCGCCTCCGAATCCCGGATACGCACCATGACAGCCGTGGTTGAACATGCGACTCGCTACGTAACCACCCAGCAGCCCAGTCGCAAGGCCTAAAACACAAAAAATGAGATATGTTAACATCTTGCTAGTCAAAACATCAACAGGTAGAATTTGCACGTGTTAAATTAAACGATTTTTAAAAGCACAACGTTTGGATAATTTTTATTGTTATCTTTTGTCTGGTAAGATAATGTCGCCTTCAGGCACAATTTCAATTAAGCTTATTTGGCACACACACACATACACACACACACACACAAAAGGAGACCAGTTTCTTCAATTGCCGGCGGTAGGCGTTTTAGGAATGCATAACCTTTTGGGTATTGTGCGATGTTATGCGTCTACATCACAACATATTATGCCGACGCTCGACTGCTGCAGAACCACGAAGTTCATAGTCATGTGTGGGCTGTCAAGAACACGTGGTCTGCCGTTTTGTGTTGGTCCGAATCTCTACGCAACAGCTGTCATTCCGCTTGTCTTTCTGTTCGACAAACGAACTAATTTTTCTGCTGATTTTCGATTCCTGTGGTGGCCGATGTTCGTGCAGCCAACTTACCAGTCTCAGAAACACGCAAATCGGCTTGCGTCACAGCAGCGCCCCATACGGCTGCTTCACTGGTGCACAAGCATTAGAAACCAGCTAACGAAACCGGGTGAGTGAACTAGGAGTTGGTGTCGACTATGTAGCCAACTTGAGCCTAAATGTCGCCCACAGCCAAGACTACATCTCAACTTCTTGCACTACTTGGTAGAGAAATTGGATCGGAGTCGTATCGAAGAAGCAAAAAACAGAATCCGGCCACCACGTCGTTTTTGGGTTGACTTCAGCAGTTTCTTCCACGTCAAGATTTATCCACTTCGTTTCCTACGATAGTCTGGCCCTGGATGAGAGAAAAGTGCTCTACTGGGCAAAACGTGACCGAGCCAACTTAGTTGATGGAGCCTTATTTGTTCTTCTGACGAGTAGCACTTGTTCGCCGATCCAAAACCATGACTACGGATGTTAGCGTTGGTTATTTGTTGGTAGTAACCATCATGTGCTATGCTTCTCCAACAACGATGATCGAATGCCTGCAAGCGTCTTCAATCATCAACTCTAAGAGGCCAAGTCTCGCTAGCATATAACAAAACAGCACGCACAGAGGTATTGTAAACAAAAACTTTAAGGCAGAGAAAAATGCTCGCGTTTCTCCGTAAATGCAAAGGTTAAAGAAAGCTGCTCTAGCTTTCGCGTTTTCAATACTCACCTAATCAGACATATTGCCTGAGTTATCCTGTTCACATCCTCACTCAGCGGAGTGGAGTTAGAGTGAGTGGTTGGTGATCCCGTAAGAGTATCTAACATCGAAAGAGTGCGACATTCATACCGAAAGACGGAACAACGACTGCTAATCTATTCAGGTGGCCAAAGCAGAATCGCTTGCACAACTAAGATAGAGAAATCTACCGGCCAGAAGAACTTCGACACCTGCAGACTGAACGCATGGAAGACTATTGTTAATAATAGCATTTATTAGAAAATTAGACAAAAATTCGGAAAGCCGACAGTCTTGATGAACACCCTGCTAGTCGCAAAGTGTTAATTCGTTGAAGATTTTAACGCGACCAGAAGTGTCTGTGTAGAGAGAGCGCAGAAAATTTACAAATTTTCAACAGAAAATCGAATAGGAAATTGCGATCGACTTAGCCAGATGAACTCTTGAATTCTGAAAAGACGGCTATTCTGGGACGGCGATATACACGTTGCGGAACCCGGCCTGTTCTTCTCTAGTGTGTGATTCCCGTGAGGCGCTAAGACGCGTAAGATAATCGAAGCAGAAAGCTTAGACACAACAGGAGCCAATCGCATGAATTACGATTGCCCTTTTTCACGATAGAAATGATGGTCAACTCACTGGAAGCCAGTGGCGCGGTCTCCACGTTCTAAATAGTACGGCAACGGTTGGTCAAAGTGACATAAAATAAATCGCCTCCACCCCTAAATACGCTCGGAAGCAAAACATCGGGGCCTGCAGCTTCGTGTGTCTGCAACTATGATGGATGATCCACTCTGCCGACCCGGGCATATTTCCGGGGATTGGGGCTTACAAAGGTGACACAGAAAATTGATCTTTCATGGTTGCTACTATCGTTTATAGTCTCACCAATGTTTCATTTTTCGAACAAGCTGCGCGAGAAAGTTCGAACACATTTTCCATCAGTTCGGCCCTTCTGATAGAAAAGAATTCCAAATCGGTATTGAGACTGCGCTAAAGGTTGGCGTCTTACAACTCTACGAGTGAGATTATGAGCCGAGCTAGCACGAACGTGGTACGACGGTGTCAACCATGTCTCGATGGCCGATCGTACATGGGCTAACGGGGCTATGGCGGTGGTGTCACCAGGGCGTGGTGGATTTCCGACCGGCAATCGGATCTCCTATAAAATACCACATGAGCCCGACGACGGCACCATGACTCGGCGTGTGTTCCCCGCCACAAAAGGGGACAACAGCCACAGGATTACATGGACTTCCGAATGGCGAAGGAGCTCTCAACAGCCACCGGCAACCATACAACTTACTGCTGCCTTGCAGACTGCGCTTGGATGTGCAAAGGCTAGGGGTGCGTCCTCGAAGAAAAGCCGAGTAGTGAGAGGACACCACTTGTACCAAATTCCCAGCCGCAGTAAAGTAAGTAAGCACGAACGTGGCGCCTGTTTTCGAGAATCTCTATAAATTTTACTGAGACCAATGACTAGTTCTACTGCAGCTTACAATGCCATCAACAGTAGCACCTGCATTGTGCATAGTGTGACTTATCTTCTTCCAAGGTAAATTCGAATTTTCGCCATCCAGACCAGTTACTATTAAATTATATATCTGAACTTTTTGCTCTAAATGGTAACGAGCTTGGGTCGGAGTATAGATCACCCTTGCTGTCGCCGGTACTGCAATCGGTCGGAGCACATGCAGATACAGGGAAAAGGCAACGCCTAATTAAGTTTTCTGGCCTCGACTTTAGAGCACGGACTTAACGCGTGTCACACAAATTCTGCTGTTTACAGGAATCCATTCAGTTAACAGGAAGCTTTAGCTCGTGAGCTGAGGATAACACCGACGCTCCAGTTGCCAGCTTCAGAAAACTCCGTGGAACCGGATTTTGGAAGACAATAACGCACCCAGTTCTGTAATGCGCGTAGGATCCTGTATTCTGGTTTCAGTTACGCAACGTGCGTTGATTGTTAATTAAGCCAACGTACGCGTAAGAGTTTCTTGTTGTCCAGTTTATTTCAATGTTTGTACACTCAAGGCGCTGACATTAAAACCTAACCTGGGCTTAATGAACGGTAGTTTGCTTGGCAATCCGATATTGGGCTCAGTGATACGATCAACACCCCCCCCATCTGCATAGCATCTTAAAGAGTGCTATCGTTGGTTTGAGACGGGAAAAGACAAGGACCATAGGCGAAATCAGACACGAAGGAGTCTGCAATAGTCCGATTTCGCCTACCCACCCTGCAAGGCGAGTCTTCTTATCCCGAGCGACGGCCGACGCAGTGCGTGCTCATTATAATTCGAATCGTTCATGGTTATCCGTGGGCTTAAAAAGAACACTTTATCGTTCATTCCTAGTGGGGACGGTTCGTGGCAAGAGATTTTCTTCTCTCAAATAGCCTTCTAATCAAGGCCGATGAGCACTATCTGCCAAAATGCTACTGGCCAAAGTTTACTTCCGCAACTGAAACCCGCCCTTCGCCTCTGGCACGCTTGCTCACATTCCGTTGCTACACACTTAACACAGTGTCAATGCGTAGTAAGGCCAAACTTAAGTGCTTCACAAGAGACGGGATGATGACTGTGTCTCACTAGACCCAACAAGGTTCACGCTGCCATTGCCGGGCTGACAAACTACTGCTCGCCGGTCGTCAAGCCGTAGATGTCTATGGCTACGGGCCATTTTTTCAACCATGGCTCATATTTCCGCACCTCCGTTTCCCCCGCGGTCTTTACCTACTTCTGCGTTTAAATAACTGAGATTTCAGAACGCTGATCAAAGCTCGAGACCAAATCTTATAGATTTGACGGAGAATTGACGTATACACTTTTACGACTCCAGGAGCCAGGTAGTATACGCGGAACCTAGCATAAGCCAAGCCACAGCTTAAAGCTTTTCAATCATGCACCGGTCAGTTTAACTAGCGTATTACACAGTAATACATATCTCAGCAATGTAGAAACGAAATTTGAGGCGAAGTGAGAGACATTTGTTTCGCCATAAACCAAAAAATGGTGGAAAAACCTACTCGTCATCTTCATCATCATCATCATCATCATCATCAGTATCATCATCATCATCATCATCATCATCATCATCATCATCATCATCAGCATCATCATCATCATCATCATCATCAGCGTCATCATCATCATCATGCATAGCAATATAAGCCATTGATAACTAATTCAAAGAACATTGGTTGCTCGGCCAATTAATACAATTACATTTAAACAAACTTGCGATCTCGATATAAGCACCAGAATCCGAAGCAGACGTGCCCAGGTTCGAGCCCTGTCCGCGCCTAATTATGCACAGTAGGTGATGAGCTCCCAATAAAGAGGAAACCAGTCGACTGGATGCATTGCCTTGCCTACACAATAAAACACTTAGTTTATACTGACAAATATATGGACATAATGGACCAGGTGTGTATTTCGAGGTCGCAACCTTGATTAAAAGCAATTAGTAACTGGTTCACCACCGTATAACTATGAGAAAAATGACAAAATACAAGAACCATTTTTGACGAATGACGTTACAGGTTAACAAAAATAATTTAGCCACACAAAATATTGGAGAAGAATGTTTTACGGGAGGAATCTAATTTCCATGAGTATATTTACCTAGGTAACAAGAATAAGTGAGGCATACTAGGCTTCTACGCAATACTTTTTCGGTCAAGTTAGTTGTAAGGCTAAGCAGCGTCGGTAACACAGCTTCCTTGTGGTTTTCGCTGTATCACGCCATAAACACGACAAAACCTCGCAGTTAACTCTGCCCAACTAAGAAATGAAAGTTAAGCAGATCATTCTACTAGAAATCTGCAATATGGTCTCCACCTAGATCATCTGGATGCAACATCAAGCAGGATTTCCGAACGAGAATTATGATGCATACGTGGACCTCATCCTGATAGACGAGCGGGTCTTACACCAGTCACATTGAATGTGGTGAAATAATAATGCTCTACTAGGCAATCGAATTTAGGGCATACGCAAAACGTGACCGAGCCAACGCAGCTGATGAATATCTATTTGTTTTTCTAACAAGCAGCACTTGTTGTCCGATCCAAAAATACATCTACGAATGTCAGCGTTGGTCATTCGTTGTTGGTAACCTACATGTGCCATGCTCCACAAACAACGATGGCTCAAATGCATTCGGGCAATGCAACATCAGCAATACAGCTTCCTTGCAGATTTCACTGTATCACGTCATAAACAAACCAAACCTCGCAGCTAAATTTGCCCTACTAAGAAAAGAAAGTTACGAAGATGATTCTACTAGACATCTGCAACAAGATCGCCACTGAGCTGGACTCAATGCCATTTAGCTAAGGGTTTCTAACCAAGAACTATGATGCGCACGAAGACCCCATCCTGGCAGACGAGTGGGTCCTATACTACCCAATTTGGATGTGACTTCAACTTTTTCTGCCATGTCAAAATCTGCCCACCTTGTTTCTTACGCCAATCTGGTGCTGGATAAGAGAACAGAGCTCTACTGGGCAATCGAATTGAGGGTATATGCAAAACGTGACCGAGCCAACGAAGTTGATTGAGCCTTATTTGTTTTTCTAATGGAAGATCCAAAAGTATGTCTACGGATGACAACGTTACTTATTCGTCGTTGATAACCAACATGTGCTATACTTCTCAAACAACGATGATCGAATGCTTTAAATGAAGTTTGTGAGCTTCAAGTAAATACCAACACCATTGTATTTAATCAGTCGTCGAAAAACATAACAAAACTACCGCAGACGTGTCTAGATTCGAGCCCCGTCCGCCACAAATTCTAGCCAGTACGTGATGAGTTCCAAATAAGGACGAAACCGGTCGTCTACTGGATTAATTACTTTTAAACAAGGTTGCAATCTTGATAAAAACATTTGTCAGCATAATCTTAGTATTTTATAGGATAGCAAAGTCAATGTCTGGAGTAGATCGGTTCCGTTTTTATTGGAAATTTTCCAGTACTGTCCTGACGTTTTCTGCAAGCGTACTACGGTACTTTTACTTCGGAGTCTGTGTCTCTTACGTATTGCGCCACGACACGGCACGCAACACGCAATTTGTAGTTATATAATAACTCACGTTTTTCGTTAGTCTTTATACCGACAACTGGATATATATATGCAAGTAAGTATTAGGTTTTGCGAACCTAGTAACAAATTAGTTCATTTATGACCAGAAGGATAAACCAAAGGCAGCATGAACGGAAAGTATAATCTCATGTGCACATTCGTTTCGTGCTTACTGGCGACTCATCAGTAGGAGCCGGTATTACGCCCTTTAACCACTATATATTTGGTAGAGGAATGTGGAATAATAGGACGCTACAATCTCCTAGACGAATGTGTAAACCTGTAATAGTGCAGCTAACATAATCTGAAGTCAACAACAATACTACTTCAATGCTAACTCACACTATATAATATATATACAGAGTCTGTAAAGGATACTAACACTATGGCCATTGTGTTAGTAACTGATACCTTTTTTGAAATCGATGAGTACCGGATACTAACACTATGGCTATTGTGTTAGTAACTGATACCTTTTTGAAATCGATGAGTACCGGATACTAACACTATGGCCATTGTGTTAGTAACTGATACCTTTTTTGAAATCGATGAGTACCGGATACTAACACTATGGCCATTGTGTTAGTAACTGATACCTTTTTTGAAATCGATGAGTACCGGATACTAACACTATGGCTATTGTGTTAGTAACTGATACCTTTTTTGAAATCGATGAGTACCGGATACTAACACTATGGCCATTGTGTTAGTAACTGATACCTTTTTTGAAATCGATGAGTCCCGGATACTAACACCATGGCCATTGCGTTAGTAACGGATACCTTTTTTGAAATCGATGAGTACCGGATACTAACACTATGGCCATTGTGTTAGTAACTGATACCTTTTTTGAAATCGATGAGTACCGGATACTAACACTATGGCCATTGTGTTAGTAACTGATACCTTTTTTGAAATCGATGAGTACCGGATACTAACACTATGGCCATTGTGTTAGTAACTGATAACTTTTTTGAAATCGATGAGTACCGGATACTAACACTATGGCCATTGTGTTAGTAACTGATACCTTTTTTGAAATCGATGAGTACCGGATAATAACACTATGGCCATTGTGTTAGTAACTGATACCTTTTTTTGAAATCGATGAGTACCGGATACTAACACTATGGTTTCCGAGTCGGTACATGATACCAACCTGATGGATAAAAATTTATGCTAAAGTTCACCCAAATTGAGAATTACAACAATTTCCGGACACCTGTTACTCCAGTTAAACCATACACTCTGGCCTTCATCGATATCAGTTATCACATTTCGCGGTAAGCATGACATCATTCAATTCAATATATTTCAGTTACATACTGTTTGTTGCGAAGAACTAATATATATGCAAGTAGGTATTAGGCTTTGCGAACCTAGTAACAAATTAGTTCAGTTGTGACCAGAAGGATAAACCAAAGGCAGCATGAACGGAGAGTATAATCTCATGTGCACATTCGTTTCGTGCTTACTGGATATATAATTGGATTGGTGTTTACTTCAATCTGGCAAACTTGATTTCAAGACTTGCTACCTCTCCTCATTTGCCTGCCTGCCTAAAACCAGCACACCGCATGCGCAGTCCAACACCTGATGATACAACTAGCTATATAAAATTGAGTTCACTGACTGGATCCACAACTTCCCCACTCATTCCACACACACACAAAAGAGCCATTTTCCTTAAACTGCGCAACAAAAGGAATGTCAAGATAAAGATGCAGAATTAGACATTTGGACGTCCGCCTGACTCCGCGGATCCATCGACTCATTTTATGCTGCGTGACGGTCGAAGAAGAAAACACGTGCTGCATCGACACAACTCGCATTACTCGTGTTTAGCTATCTGCGGCAAGGAGAACGCCAATTCGCCTATTCCTAGCGTGAATGATTTGTATTTAGCCTTCCTTTTCGCAGGTGGTCTTCCACCTAGAGCTGACGAGCAGCACAAGCGTTGGCGTCAATGAGCAAAATATCCTCCAGTTTTGTGGAAACCACACTTACCCGTACTTTCGGTTAAATATGCTGATTCCAGGTTACACAAAGGAAATTTTCTCTGGCGTAAAGGCAAAGTTATGCCACAGTAAAAACGTTAATCACCTGCTCCGGCTGTTGCCATTCTGCCCATTCGCTGACGCCGTGGTTTGCCCTCAACATATACTATCTTGTAGTTTTGACCATTTCTGTCCACAAATTGATAGCCGGCCGGAGGTTCGGGAGGACGCGGTGGCATTACTTGCTGGTTCGGTTGCATGTAGGTTGCCTAAAAAGGAGGAAAAATAGTAAAGGACTCTCACTCTCATTCTATATATATAAATAAATAAATAAATAAATATATATATATATATATATATATATATATATATACACGCATACATATAAAGGCCAGTCAAAAGATCTATGTACTGAACCAGCAGAGCAGCTGTGGTACGCTCTTACGTCTTGGATAGAGGACCTGCAACTTCGTCCCTGCGCAACGGAAGCTTCAAGTTCCACGCAATATTGAATTTTATACCAGCAACAGTCGCACGTAATAACACGTTCTGTTTTGATGTAAAACTAGATGAAACAATTGGGGTTGGTGTTTATCTCCACCCGTGCAAATAATGCATGTTTAATTGTGTAATGTTCGCGCAGGTCACGAAAGCTGCAAATGCTCTGCCTGTGACTGCATATTAATTGTGCAGCCGACATCTCCAGCAAAAAATATAACTTAGGCGAGGCAACTAGGAGTCGGAGCCGAAGATCGGATTGCGCCTACCTTGTGGATCCCTTGCGGGGTGCTTCCCGCTAGTCAGTTTGCCGTCGAGCTCTGAAGATGACCGGAGAAAGTCAAAACACGTCAGTACACGCGACTGGATTAATCAAATGGGATTGGCGATTGTTTCACGTACGCCGACATGATTAGAAGAGGTGAACAAATCCACTGCCAGTAACCAACCTCAGTCGGTGTTAATAAATCTCCCTCACATCAAAAGAACTGCCAGTCTGTAATTGCAACCAACGCATGGACGGTGTGTGGCGACTTGGTTTGCATTAAAAAAAAACAAGAGAAAACAGTTGGATACTCCTATTAAATTAACTGCGACCATTTGCAATCGGCACATTCGCACGGGGTTTATGGGCGGCGCTCAGAATCGAATGAGTCTACCACACCGTGCGCGTAATCAATTGCACGGATTACTTTTACACCATTTGAAGGTTACGATTCAATCATGGCCATCCAGGAATTTCTTGGCCGCGTGTACACGTACAAGTGTAAACTTACTAATACACGAACAAGGCGACAAGCCACTGAAACAGGCGAGCGCATTTCTCCCTTGTGCTTCGGCTAAGCTATCTAACTAGCACAAATCCACTCAAGAATTTACATTTACGCCGTGACAAGTCATGGGTTGCCACGAAAATTGGTGAAAATTAAGCGCAAGTTTGTATAGATACTTTAATACACGTCAAATGTAGTACCTTTATAATTGTGATGACATTCCTGGTTTCTTGCCTATTTATAGTAGGTGAATGAAACTGAGTGTGCAAGTTCGATTGTAACCAGATGCCTTTTCACATTTTGATCTAAAAATATAATCAAAATGATGAAAACTAGCACAACTCTAGGTTAGACTAAACAGTAAAATCGTTAACAAAGTTTGAAGGCGAAGAGTGAATGCCTACCAGAACGAGCAAAGCAAACAAAAAAACTTTGTGGCGATAACTCATTTGTTTAACGATCACACTGCTAAGATAAATCACTATCACATGGAAATTGCATATATATATATATATATATATATATATATATATATATATATATATATAGTGTATTGAGAAGCTATAAGTGCGGCTTTCCATTTTTACAGCGCAAATATGTAATAGTCAAATCAGGCCTAACACAAAAGCCAGGATCATTCTAATAAGATAAAATAATATTAAAAAAGTTCTTACTGTTCACAATGAACCGCCTATCTAATGAAAGCACAAACAACCAGAAGTGGCATGTGTTATATAAAATAACTGATTATATATATATATATATATATATATATATATATATATATATATATATATATATATATATATATATATATATATATATATATATATATATATATATATATATATATATATATATATACAAGTGTTTCTCAATTCGTCAATGTAATTGATTCAGTAAGTAGTCAAATGAGGCCTAACACAAAAGCCAGAACCATTCTAATAAGATAAATAAATATTAAAAAATACCTTACTGTTTACAATGAGAGCACAAATAACCAGACGTGTCACGTGTGTCATTTAAAATAATAAGTGGAAATGGAGAGAGAGAGTGTGTGTGTGTGTGTGTGTGTGATCGTGTGTAAAAAAACACTAAAATTAACTTAATTATTTCAGATTTTCTTAAAACATCAATTGAGCAAATATTTCAATTGCTTAAAGTTTAGATGATGTAGGTATTACGTTTGGCAGGTGTACTACAGACACACAACCAATACAAATCAGTAATTCGCCAATTCTACCTCAACCCTAACCCATCCACAGGCTACACTGTTACCTTAAAAGTGGTGCTAACTGAAAGCACAGACCAAAAGGGGATTGTATATCCCGTGGCTGGACATTGTTATTCGCGATATTGGCCACAGGCCAACTCCACTTCGTGCCGCACCGTGGCCCTCCAACTGATTGAGGCGCAGTTGGCTGGACGGAAATCTGCGAAATTCTGGCGTCAGACTGAAAAATACGTCGTTGGACCCAGGCGAACACAGATCTCTGAATGTGTTTGCTTTGATCAATTTAAAGGGGGAGTTTATCGTTAACGTACCTGCTGAACTGCATATGGCTGTTGAGGATAATACGCTTGCTGAGCAGTGTATTGCTGTTGTGGATACCCCGTTTGAACTGGCTGCCCATAATTGCCCATGTTAGTAGGAGGCGGTCCTGGCGGTTGAGGCGGAAAGCTCGTCATTTGCTGTGGAGTATTTTGAATAGGATAACTGGGTGTCGGCGCTCCCACAGCTCCGGGCAACATTGGCATGCCTAACAAACGGATGGATGTGAACACAGACATTTCAACAAGGACAATTAAGACACTGACAGGTAGTTTAATTATATAAAGGTAGTTAGTTTGAAGCATAATCAAGTTATAGAAACACGTTTTGTACAACAGTTGCAAAGCCGAATAGTTGCAGACGTGCGGGCATCCGCAACTCGACCACGGGCTTCGACACGACGTGAACGACGGAGTGTAGGATCGGCAAATAGAAATGGAAGCAGTATAAACAAATAGGCCTAGATGCGCCTTGAGAAGAACAATTATGATAGTTAAAAGGTGCGTATATAGATTACCTACTGGATTTCAATTAATTATTATTTGATTAGTTATACGCCGCTCAGGCTTTTTTATTTAACATTTGCAGCAAGAACATAGCTTGCTATAAATTGTTCATTAATTAATAAGAACATAGTAACTATCGTGAAGTAGTGCAGCTAGACAGCACTGACAACCTAAATTAATCATTATCATCATCATAAATACCAACATCATCCACATCATCATCATCATCACTACCGACATCACCATCATCATCATCACTACCGACATCACCATCATCATCATAATCACTACCGACATCACCATCATCATCATCACTACCGACATCACCGTCATCAGCAAAATTATTATTAACATCATCATCATCAAAAATACCAACATCACTATCATCAGCAGCATCGTTATTATCATCATCGTCATCATCATTATTATTAACATCATGATCGTCATCACCACCATGATTATCAAAACCGACATCATCATTATCACCATCATAAATACCATCATCATCATCACTACCGAAATCACCATCATCATCATAATCACTACCGACATCACCATCATCATCATCACTACCGACATCACCGTCATCAGCAAAATTATTATTAACATCATCATCATCAAAAATACCAACATCACTATCATCAGCAGCATCGTTATTATCATCATCGTCATCATCATTATTATTAACATCATGATCGTCAT
Organism: Eudiplozoon nipponicum; assembly: GCA_029291075.1. NCBI lineage: Eukaryota > Metazoa > Platyhelminthes > Monogenea > Mazocraeidea > Diplozoidae > Eudiplozoon > Eudiplozoon nipponicum. Next base: position 84,442 of record JAQBSW010003195.1, read on the forward strand.
CACCACCATGATTATCAAAACCGACATCATCATTATCACCATCATAAATACCATCATCATCATCATCACTACCGAAATCACCATCATCATCATAATCACTACCGACATCACCATCATCATCATCACTACCGACATCACCGTCATCAGCAAAATTATTATTAACATCATCATCATCAAAAAAACCAACATCACTATCATCAGCAGCATCGTTATTATCATCATCGTCATCATCATTATTATTAACATCATGATCGTCATCACCACCATGATTATCAAAACCGACATCATCATTATCACCATCATAAATACCATCATCATCATCACTACCGAAATCACCATCATCATCATAATCACTACCGACATCACCATCATCATCATCACTACCGACATCACCGTCATCAGCAAAATTATTATTAACATCATCATCATCAAAAAAACCAACATCACTATCATCAGCAGCATCGTTATTATCATCATCATCGTCATCATCATTATTATTAACATCATGATCGTCATCACCACCATGATTATCAAAACCGACATCATCATTATCACCATCATAAATACCATCATCATCATCACTACCGAAATCACCATCATCATCATAATCACTACCGACATCACCATCATCATCATCACTACCGACATCACCGTCATCAGCAAAATTATTATTAACATCATCATCATCAAAAAAACCAACATCACTATCATCAGCAGCATCGTTATCATCATCATCGTCATCATCATTATTATTAACATCATGATCGTCATCACCACCATGATTATCAAAACCGACATCATCATTATCACCATCATAAATACCATCATCATCATCACTACCGAAATCACCATCATCATCATAATCACTACCGACATCACCATCATCATCATCACTACCGACATCACCGTCATCAGCAAAATTATTATTAACATCATCATCATCAAAAAAACCAACATCACTATCATCAGCAGCATCGTTATTATCATCATCATCGTCATCATCATTATTATTAACATCATGATCGTCATCACCACCATGATTATCAAAACCGACATCATCATTATCACCATCATAAATACCATCATCATCATCACTACCGAAATCACCATCATCATCATAATCACTACCGACATCACCATCATCATCATCACTACCGACATCACCGTCATCAGCAAAATTATTATTAACATCATCATCATCAAAAAAACCAACATCACTATCATCAGCAGCATCGTTATTATCATCATCATCGTCATCATCATTATTATTAACATCATGATCGTCATCACCACCATGATTATCAAAACCGACATCATCATTATCACCATCATAAATACCATCATCATCATCACTACCGAAATCACCATCATCATCATAATCACTACCGACATCACCATCATCATCATCACTACCGACATCACCGTCATCAGCAAAATTATTATTAACATCATCATCATCAAAAAAACCAACATCACTATCATCAGCAGCATCGTTATTATCATCATCATCGTCATCATCATTATTATTAACATCATGATCGTCATCACCACCATGATTATCAAAACCGACATCATCATTATCACCATCATAAATACCATCATCATCATCACTACCGAAATCACCATCATCATCATAATCACTACCGACATCACCATCATCATCATCACTACCGACATCACCGTCATCAGCAAAATTATTATTAACATCATCATCATCAAAAAAACCAACATCACTATCATCAGCAGCATCGTTATTATCATCATCATCGTCATCATCATTATTATTAACATCATGATCGTCATCACCACCATGATTATCAAAACCGACATCATCATTATCACCATCATAAATACCATCATCATCATCACTACCGAAATCACCATCATCATCATAATCACTACCGACATCACCATCATCATCATCACTACCGACATCACCGTCATCAGCAAAATTATTATTAACATCATCATCATCAAAAAAACCAACATCACTATCATCAGCAGCATCGTTATTATCATCATCATCGTCATCATCATTATTATTAACATCATGATCGTCATCACCACCATGATTATCAAAACCGACATCATCATTATCACCATCATAAATACCATCATCATCATCACTACCGAAATCACCATCATCATCATAATCACTACCGACATCACCATCATCATCATCACTACCGACATCACCGTCATCAGCAAAATTATTATTAACATCATCATCATCAAAAAAACCAACATCACTATCATCAGCAGCATCGTTATTATCATCATCATCGTCATCATCATTATTATTAACATCATGATCGTCATCACCACCATGATTATCAAAACCGACATCATCATTATCACCATCATAAATACCATCATCATCATCACTACCGAAATCACCATCATCATCATAATCACTACCGACATCACCATCATCATCATCACTACCGACATCACCGTCATCAGCAAAATTATTATTAACATCATCATCATCAAAAAAACCAACATCACTATCATCAGCAGCATCGTTATTATCATCATCATCGTCATCATCATTATTATTAACATCATGATCGTCATCACCACCATGATTATCAAAACCGACATCATCATTATCACCATCATAAATACCATCATCATCATCACTACCGAAATCACCATCATCATCATAATCACTACCGACATCACCATCATCATCATCACTACCGACATCACCGTCATCAGCAAAATTATTATTAACATCATCATCATCAAAAAAACCAACATCACTATCATCAGCAGCATCGTTATTATCATCATCATCGTCATCATCATTATTATTAACATCATGATCGTCATCACCACCATGATTATCAAAACCGACATCATCATTATCACCATCATAAATACCATCATCATCATCACTACCGAAATCACCATCATCATCATAATCACTACCGACATCACCATCATCATCATCACTACCGACATCACCGTCATCAGCAAAATTATTATTAACATCATCATCATCAAAAAAACCAACATCACTATCATCAGCAGCATCGTTATTATCATCATCATCGTCATCATCATTATTATTAACATCATGATCGTCATCACCACCATGATTATCAAAA